>VDFB02309010.1:0-29924 GCA_007258455.2 Sequoia sempervirens
AGCAGAAGAAGGTATATTCCGAGAAATTAAAATGGTTTTGAGTGGTGGTAAGGATGAAGATATAGAGTCTGTTAAGTTCATAGCACCTTTTCCCTTGCTGACGAAAAATGCAGTTGAATCTCTGCGGTATAGGGCTCAGGTAAAGTGGTGTGAGGCTTTGAAGAGATATTTTAATTGCATTATTAAATAATACAAAAGAATATCACAGGCATGCTTTTGAATATAAGTTTATCATCTTTAAGTTGTTGGAATAGTAGCCTAGTGTTGGTTGATGTAGACCCACATGTTATATTCATTTTTAGTTATTTTTGTAGGATGTTGCTCATAGTGTGACCAAAGCAGCAGTGAAAGAGGCACGGGCTAATGAGCTTCGAAATGAAATATTAAATTCTGAGAGGTAAAGTCTTCAGCTAATTGGCATGTCTTGCTTGTTAATGTGCATATCTACTATTTTCCTTATTATCAGTTTGTTCATTTTGGCATGTATTTCTGGCTGGTCAGGTTAAAGTCTCATTTTGAGGACAATCCCAAAGATTTGGGTAATGAAATATTATCCTTTGCATTGTTTCTCTGTTTTTGGATTTCTTTCTGATATTTGGAAGTCATTTTGGATATAGACTGCTTCCTGGTTGGACACTTCATAGCTGTTGTCTGATCCTTTTATTTGAATGAACTTTCTGGGAATATCTTTCCTGGGATGCAGATCTATTAAAACATGACAAAGTACTGAGCAAGAAGCAACCTTCATCACACCTATGTGCTATACCAGATTATCTTGTAGATCCTACCACAGAAGCGTAGGAGTTCCGGTTGGCTTAACAAAAGAGGTGGCAGGAGTGCAGATCCTTTGAAGACCTTCTCAATCGATGTGAGTACTCATCAATTCTATCACTTCAATGTGAATTCTTCAAGTTTCTTTTTTTATTTTCTGTTCCTGAAAGCCAAAACATCCTAGTTTTTCTTTTATATTTTGCTTCTTCTTTTGATATATGCTTCCTTCTCCCCCGATTGCTTTGAATATCTTTAGAGATTAATACTTTCTAAAATATGTTGGTACTGTTTATTCTTTTGATTAGTCGAAGAAAGGATCATGGAAGGGGAGGTCAAAGAAAAGGACGAAAGAAAAAGGAAATGACAGAGAAAGACCAAAGAAAAAGCACAAGTGGAGTAAATAGAAATTGTTAATCATTTGATTTTGAATGCGGCTCAACTCAATAATTCTACAAAGCTATGTCAAGGATTAAAAATGGCTTTTTTAATTCATTTCTGTTTTTACCTTTATACTTTATAGGCAAATCAATTACTTTCCGTGTAATTATTTTTGAGGTTCCCTAGTTTTGTTAGTCCGCATGAGGAACCAATTTTACAGGACTGAAAGTAGTGGACATTTTTTGTGAGATTCCCTGGTTTAGTGAATGCAGGTATAAAATTGGGATTGTATATTATCAGATTTTGTGGGATACAGATGTATACAAATTGGAGGTGCACTTTGAAATGGAAGCTCTGAAGTTACTCGTGTCTTAGTGTGTACATTTGTGCTTTTTAGTATTTTTGAGTTCGTCATGACTGTTGAGCATTTTACAGTAGTTAATAGCCCTCAGTTTACTACATGGATGCATCGGTTTTTACTTGCAACTGCAGTCACATTGAGCAAAGATTTTGTTTGCATTTCCTTTTCTAGATAGAGTTTCAGGAGTGTAAGATAAATATATTGGTTTCCAGAGATTTTGTAGAATGGTAAATTAACGATTGCAAAACATTTCATGAGTTTCCTATGCATTAAATTGGAAGATTTCCTGTTTAAATGTGTAGTGTTTAATGTTACGTGCAAGTTCTGTGGTTTGAACTTTATCTGATAATATGTGTTAGTTTTATTTGTCCCAAAGAGCATTTAATCTTATGCACGAGTAGACTACAAATAGTATGTTGTAAAAGGAGTAACTAAATGTTAAATTTTTTACTCTTAAAGATATAATTGGGGCTGAGAATGATTGCTGTTCCTTTTATGGTTATTAACTTGTAAATACCAGATTGTCTATTCCATACAAGCAACAAATCTTTTGCCAAGTTTACAAAGAGTGATTTTGTTGTGTGAGTAGCAACGGACTCAAAACATTTTTTTTTCTTGGTCTCTTTATGAAAGGCAGCTATATAAGCTAGCTCAAACCTAACCCAACTTGTTAGGTATTACAATAAATGTTGGCCGTTTAAGATATGATTGCTGCGAGTTCTTACATCTTGGAGCTCTTATTTACTTAACCTATGTGTCCAAAGTTAAAGAACATAGTTTTTTTTGGTGATTTTAGTAAGAGGTTTGATCAGTTTTAATGTTAGGTATCTCTATTAGTGTTGGCCGCTTATGATATGATTGCTGCGAGTTCTGACATCTTGGAGCTCTTATTTATTTATCCTAACCTACATGTCCAAAGTCAAAAGAACATAGATTTTATTGGTGATTTATCATGGAGGGTCATTCTCTTTACCTTGACAACAAAAGTTGACATACAAAATGGTTTTACCTACCTTTAGATAGGTTGGTTATTCTTCCAAATTTCTCTTTGGATGTAGATTTCTATATTTTTTAATACACAAACATTTTCTCCAGCAGAACACAATATAAAACAAATAATTTACTTTACACTGGTGTCTAGAAGCCGCTAGGAATGGAATAAAAATTCTTCAAATTGAGGGAAATTCCAGTGGTTATCCATATCGTCAATAAAGAGGTGGGAAATAAGGATGACCATTAAATCAAACACCAAATCCCTCCCAAAACTAACTACCTTGAACCCATTATGGACAGGATGGTAGACACTAGAGGTACACCTTGATTATTTTGCTAATGCCACTTGTAACTATAATAACATGGCGGACACCTTGGCAAAACAGGCTGTACATGTGGACCCCTAACGGAATTTGCCACTTGGATTGGTGAAAGCCAAAACCTTGAAAGTCTCCCGATACAAGTTGAATATGATGCGTCAACTAATCAATTGAGTAATGATTATTGAAAATGCTTTTCCTCTTCAAATATACCCCATAAAGAGGGGGAAAACACCATATTTGTCACTTCGTGAACATTATCAGAATTTTTGTGCTATGCTTAGGTGTGGACCATTTATTTTTGTCTCAAACCTTAACCTTTAATAGGAACCCTATGGGTTATATGTCTTTTCTTAATTATCACAATTCTTTCGATCTTTATTGCACTCTTTAAGGCTCATTATATGTCTAAAGTACTGTTCCATATTCCTTGTCCAGTCTTATTTTTCCATATGTTAAAGTTCCACCTTGCTAATAAATTCAAATTTTCACCTTCATAGTCTTCTTTGGGGCCTTCCTCGTGATGCTTTTATATCATGCATCCTTACCTTGGTTCTTCCATCTTCACATATTTTATAATCACTTCCCCTAATTTCCACCCCTCTCCCTATGCCCTAGCCATACATAGTCTCTTTTATCTTAGCTCTTCCATCTTACACACTTCTCATAACCACTTCCCTTAGTCCTCTTATCCTATGCTCCTAGCTCCATAGATTATTCTTCGTTTTATAATCCCTATAAAATTTCACTTCCCCTTTTCACCATTGTCTAATAATGCAGTTTCTTTCCTCTCATCATCGCTTTAGCCTTATTTTGCAAGCTAATTTATCACACCTTAAGTACATAAACCTTCACTATTTTAATATTAAATCCATCATTGCAAAGCCAAGCCATCATGATACAAGATATTAGAGAGAGTTTTCTCCAAGGAATTATAGATTGAGGGTCAACAAAAAACAATCTACCACTATATTGACATAACTTAATCTCAACCCCACAAGTATGATAACATATATGTTTGTGATTGAGCCAATTAATATTATCATGTTGATGACACTTTAACCCAATTTATTCTTAATTCCATGATAATGTTAACATGATTATTCATTTGGGAAGACAGTCCTTAACTTGCATACAAAAGACTTAATTTTAGATAAGTCATAAAATTGAAAGAAGAGATGCTCATCTTTCCACTTTCTTAGCTTGAAATTGATGATCCCCAAACTTATAGATCTTGAGAACTCCATTGATACGACAAAAGAAAATAGATTGGTATAGATCCTAATATTGTCTAAGTAGATCTTGCATTATATTTTGAAAACCCTTCATACATGAACACAAATATTTTTATAAACATTCCACTATTGAGCAATATTCAAAACAATTAAAGGACATTAACATTAAGTGGGTAGGAACAAAGAGGTAGAACTGCAAAATTATTTGTGTTATGTATATATTTAACTTAATTAATGCTTTAGCCAACCTATGGTCACAAAGTGTGGATCTTGGATTCCCTATAGTTGAAGTGGGAATTAACAACCATGCCATTAAAAACATCTTAGTAGTCTCGAGGGTAACTACTACAAGACCTAAATATGGGGGACTTAAGATATGCATACCATACCTTAAATGTATGATGACATCATATTATAAGATTGACAAATGCTTGATGTTGTAGTTTTAGTAGCTTTGTAATATACCTTATCTATTCATACTTGTCTACAACCCATAACCGATTTAGGTGGATATCCATTGATTCTAGCAAGCCTTTAGATATGTAATATTTGATGCCTATGTTGGGTGTAGATAAGGAAACATGTAGATACTTGGAACCTTTCTCTTTATCATGTCAAACACTTGGAAACTTAGGAAACACTTTTGGGTAGAGTATAGTGATGACACAATCATTAAATACTTCATTTTTTAGAAAATATTTTGCAAATTTATATTTGGGATTTCATTGTTGAAATTTATAACTCTTTGTTGAGTGTAAGAGAAGAAGAACAATATGCAAAATTTGGTTATGATTTTGTAAATGACAATCTTGTAATTTTTACTTTTAGATTTGAAAATGAGTCTTTCTAATGATTTTGAGAGTGAAATGCATTATAGGAGTTTTAAATAAGGAGTGATTTGAATTGTAATTGTCAAAACACAAATCTCACCAATGTTAATTTCATGCCATCAGCCATATCTCAACAATTAATATAAACATTCACTCATTTAAAAATCCATCTAATCATTAAATAATTCATAAATATGATCTTTATTATTTAATTAATTTAAATAATATATTATCTACAAATATCTAGATTAATAAATAAAAATTCAAGGGGTTGACCTTGTAGTGCAACGGTTAAGTTGCAAGGACAACAGTTGGGTTGTCTAAGGTTCAAATCCCACGATGGAGAGTGGGAATGCCGTAGGGAGAAAGCGGCAACAAGGTCAACAAAGGAAGTAGTGGTGGTGGATATGGTGGCGGAAACAATGGATATGGTGGTGGTGATAGTGGTGGATATGGTGGCGGGGGCTCTCAATGGTGGGGATGAGGTCCCCCAAATGTGGCCTCACTAGTTCATAGCTCCAGTCAAAAGCATTTAGGGTGTTGCCCCTTAGTAGTGATTTACAAGAACAAAAAAATAAAAAATAAAAATTCAAATAATCAACTATCAGTAATTAATTCAATAAAATCAAATAGTTAGCCAACTAATTAATTAAAATGACCAATAATTTTTCAAAAAAAAAAGAAGAAATTGTTTGAGAAAATAAAGTTAATGAATTCATTAAATCAATAAATAATGCTAATTGACTAACAATAGCCACCTTATCTTTATACACCCCACCCATCCTCATCCATATTCTTGAAATCTTATAAATTGTGATCAATCCTTCATCTTTCATATTCATTCTAGTTGAGTAGGTAGATGTTAGAAAAATGAGTAACATATAAAAATTATTTGTTAACACTATCCAAAATTTGTGTGAATGTTAAGAGTAAATAAATTTTATATTTGTTTGAATTTTTATTTATGTTATTCTAACTTGCATGCTTATAATAATGTTTATATTTCCCAAATTATGATATTGACACATGTAATTAAAAAAAGAAAAAGGAAAGATGTGTGTTAGCTTTTTTTTTGGAGAAACACTAGATTCCTTGGCATGAATTTAAGAAGATATGGAAGGAATTACAACTAGTAGTTCATAGCACCACATTTAAAACCATGATGAATGCAAGATTGTAAAATAGCCCCATAGAAGGATGATCCCCACAATGAATAATTGGGAGAACAATAAAACAATGGGTTCATTTGTCTCGTTTCAAATAATGGGTTTAATCGCCAATCATTGAGTTTGAGTTAAAGGGACATGTATGATTTTTTAATGGTTTTAGAAGAAGAAAAAAAAAAAAGAAAAATAGATTTTTTTTTCTTTGTGACTTCAACAAAAATAATCAAGGGTTGCAAGCGTTGAAGTTCCTACCAAAAACTAGTACGATAGTTTTGATTTTCTCTAGTTTGTTTTCCAACACAACAAATTGTAGGTGCATTTGACTGTATAAAGTCAATTTGACTAATGTGGACATTCATAACCCATGTGAACTATACTTTTTTTATTGAATTGTTGCAAAGGTTGAGTCGATTGAGTTGATTAGAAATCTTCTCCTATTATCTGAGGATGAAAAACAACTTTATCACTAGTGTTGATTACCTAGTAAATGGTAAAATTATTGCGGGTCAAATGAGTCTAACTTCCTCGCAAAGGCGCAATTGGACCTATTTGACTTGCCAACATACACTTGGACTTGTCTAACCCACAAAGGTGCACTTTGACCTATCTAACCCACAAGGGCGCACTTGGGACTTTTAGATCCACAAATGCACATGGATCTATGTGACCTGCAATATGCACTTCAACCTATCTATCTCGCAAGGTGCACTTGACCAAAGTTCCACTTGAGCTTGTATGACTTGCATGTTGTTCACTTGTCACACGAAAATCAGTGAAGTTGCAAGGAACATGAAGTCATCCAACCCACAATCCACGTGGAAGTTGTCCTCGTTAAATCCGCCTTATATTAGGGTCTTCTCCTACCCTCTAATTCTTTTTGCTTACTTTGTCTCTTTTGTTTTGAAAATTGTTCAAAGAAACATTGTTTGCAAATCCTTTTTGTTGGAGGTTGGAGATTCGTTAAGAAATAATTGCAAGTTATTTATGTTATGGGAACCTTCAAACGTTCATATTCTCTTTGCTTGAAACTTTCTTCTTTGTTCTCATGAATCATTACAACATCTTTTTAATTGAGGGTAATCAAGTAACACAAAACCCTATGAGGACTTTGTAGTAGTCTCAGAATTTACAAACTTCCCGATCACTTTTATTCTTTCCTTTTCAGTAATCAAAGTTGGAGCCATAACTTATTAGAGGTTGGGGTGGTTTCGAAAAGCTGAGTAACTTTCGACTTTGAAATAAGTTTTCATTATAATCAGATATATCAATACATAAATGAATTTTGTTGGGGGTTTCTTTGGCTATGAAAACTGACTAAACCTCAATTCTTGTTGTGGCTAGTGATAAGCGATCAACTTGATGTATTTCATAGATCTTATGGGTGTGCAAACAAATGAATGAGTGCCCACTTGTCTTGGTGTTTTTTTTTGGTTTTCCACTTAAAAAATATAACTTAAGTACTTTAGAAATGAAAAAAGTCACAACATGATGGGTTGTGGAAATATAATAAGATTAATTCTAATTTGTCTTAATGAAATATATTATATTATTTCTAGTAACTCTTGAGTACCAACTAGAGTTATGCAAAAGTTGTTGAAGGGGTATTAAATTTGCTACCACAATATTTGGGCAACTCCAATGTACCAATAAGGATCAAAATAACTTTGAAAGTCCACAATTCCTCAGGTATCTGTCAAAATGGAGTATGAGAAATCAATGGGTTTACATGCAGAAAAGATTAAAGGACTTCTATCCCTTCACTACCAGTGACAACACTTATCTCCATCGAAGGTCTTCATTATGGTTCAAAATTGGGTATAATAGCCAAGTGAACTAGATCAATTTCTTTCCAATTCTACCCATTCAAAAGCTAGTTGGTCTCTCTTTTCCTCTGAAACTACATAACTACAGGCATGAGAATTTAGAGTATCCCCAATAATACCATGTCATCATCTTTACTAGCCTCACAAAAGACTTATCAAAATTCAGAACACTACATTGAAAAGCATTTTATGGATTTAAAAATGATTTTAGTTGAACTCAATATTCCTCTTTATGGTAAATGATTTTAGTTGAAATTAATAATGATTTAAGAGTATCCCAATAATACCATGACATCATATTTACTAGCCTCACAAAAAACTTATTAGAATTCAAAACACTGCACTAAAAAACATTTTTTGAATTTAACAATGATTTTAGTTGGAAATCTTGGGTACCAACTAGAGTTATGTAGACGATGTTGTAATGTATGAGAGCTTAAAAGTGTGAAAACCCTCACAAAGAAACTTCACATACACACTTATAGGTAAAGAAAAAAATGATTTTAACTAGCAGCAATTTTCCTACACATATTCAACAACTGGCTTGTAATTTACAACTAGTGAAAATTTCTTATTCAAATCCCTGCAAATAAAGAAATTACATATAATCATCCTCAAGGGATTACAGGTTGTTACATTCCCTCAAATTACAATAAAAAAATTCAACACAAATGATTCTATAGGCAATGATTCTCTGCAAAATTTCTTCAACCCTCTACACCTACAAACACAACAAAAATGCAACATAATCTCACTGCTTTCCTCTGTAACACCCGGAGATCCCAATCATTCTCCACAACCATCACACATGCAATCAAACACCTGCAAACCCATACAGGAGGTATGCTACCCCAGTTTTTTCCTCTCCTGTCTTCTGGAAAGATTAATCATCAAAATAAATCTTTTTCATGTTTTGTATTTTCTTGATTTGCATTACATTGAATTTTCCTTCAATTTTGGATGAATTTGCAGAAAATTCCATTCCATTCCACAAGCACCACGCCCACCTCCAAATTGGGCCAATGACAACAAATATGCTCACAAAATAATATATAAAATTATTTAAAAACCATCCACTACTTGCTAGGAAAAGAATAGTGCTTTTCCATTTTATTGCTTTCATAAATGAAAGCAAAAATTAGTTTTTCCACTACCTAGGCGTGCTATTTCAAATCCCTAATTTTTAGGGGTCTTGGAACATTAAAAATTAATATCAAATTCAAATTTGTAACTCTCCAAAAAAACCATGCCATGTTTCTACTTTTTCAACGTTCACACCTCATTGCCACTTTCTCCATTTTATGCAATTATTCAAATTTGGAACCCAAATTGAAATTTAGAAAAGACAAATGAAATTTCATTTCCACGCTCATCAAAATTGTGAATTTCATTGTCACATGAAATTCCAAGCCAAAAATAAACTAAACTTCAAATAAAACCTCTTTTTGGTGATGCAAGATTGCACAAAGCCATGGATGCTCCTGCATTAGACACCCACGGTAGACGAAAATGTTTCATGAGTGAAACTCATAAAAAATTGTATACTCCGTGTCTATCTTGGATCCACCTCTGCTCCTTGTTCACTGGAAATTTGTTGTTCCTCTCATCCTGCAACTTTACATTAGTATTCCCTTTCATCTTCCCTCCTTTTCTCATCCCCATGAAATACAAATTACCAAACTCTACCTCCAACCAATGTGCTTTTATCAAAATGAAGCAAATCAATGGTATTCATACCTTCTTCTTCAACACAACATGTGTCATGTATTACCTTTCTTGCTGCAACACCTTTTTCTACTCCTCATTTTTCCTTGTCTTCAACACAACTTGCCACTCTATTGGTATCTTTAGAAAGACACTCTACTATTGCAAACTAATTTTCTACACCCAAAACAATGTTAGAATGATAATCTTGTGACTCATCATCCACCTTTTGCAACAAGTAATCAAGTTCTTCTATCAGGGAGACTTCACCTTCATCATTCTCAAACAAGGAATCATCAACAATCCCCAACTTCACATTCACATCTTTCTCATCACTCTCACCTATTTCCAACACATCTACTGCTGCAACTACATCTTTATTCTCATCATAAGGAGTATAAAAATCAGAAATTACTTAATTACCTTTGGCTGCAACCTTTGTGTTAGCTAAAATTTTCTCATTCCTCTCTCCTACAATTTCTTCCAATTGCATTAGCAAATCATCCTCCTCACCTTCATCCTTTTTCTCTAACTGTTTCAAATTACTAACCAAAAAAATTCCAACCTACTACATACCTTGCCTCCTCTCTCATCTAATGGCTTCAACTTATGATGAACTCCATCATTTTTCAAACTATAAGTGTTCACACATCCATCATGCACTACTTTCCAGTCAAACTACCATGGTCTACCCAACAACAAATGGCAAACATCCATGTTCATAACATCACACAATACTTCATCATAATAACTTCCAATCTTAAATCTTACCACACATTGTTCATTTACCAACACTTTGTGATCATCCTACAACAATGATATCCTATGCAAATGCGAGTGCCTCTTTCTCTCCAACTGCAACTTCTCAACCATCTCTGTAGAAACAATATTATCAGTACTACCACCATCAATAATGAATTTACAAAATTTACCTTTGCATTTGCATCTTGTATGAAACAATCTCCTCCTTTGAATGGGTTCATTGTTTTCATTCATCAAAACTCTCCTCATCATCAATGCTTCACCATCTTTCGCTTCTTCAGAATGTGTTGAATGTGCATCTTCTCCATTTATGTTTGTTGCTCTATTCTGATTTATAGTTCTTCTTCTTGGTCTTTCCTCTTCATGAGGACACTCATATGATTTGTGCCCCTCTTCTCTACACTTGAAACACGTTATTTTAAAATTTCCTCTTTCAAATCCCCTACCCGATCTTTCTCTTCCTCTAAAATTTTGATCACGGGACTTGTTTAAGCTTTCACATCTTTCATCCTTGTTGTCCTTAATGTCTCTAATTTGTTGTTCATCCTCCTTTTGTTGCACATAAGCTTTATCCTTTTCCTTGTGTTTATTCTCAAACCTCTTTTTCATCAGTTCTTCTATATTCACTGCTATTTGATAAGCATCTTCCATTGTCACAACTCTGACTAGTGTCATCTCTTCTTGAATGCTTTGTCTCAACCCATTTATGTATCTTGCAACCTTTTCCATAGTTACCTTCGAATGTCCAGTCCTTACGAGAATTCTATGGAATTCTTCAATGTATTCTTTAACAGTCTTGTTTCCTTGCTTCAAAGCTTTCGTCCTCTTGAGTAAGTCCAACTCATAATCAATAGGAATGAATTGCTTTTTAATTTCTCCACCAATTTATCCCATTTGGTAATCTTGTCTTTTCCTCTTCATCCCCTTTCTAATTGGACCTCTCTCCACCATATTGAGGCATATCTTTTCAGCCTTGTCTTGGAAAATCTTACTTTATTAGGGTCTTCTATTTCTTCAAATTCAATATACTCTTCCATCTCATTCAACCAATCTATCACTTCCTCTAGATTTAGGCTTCCATTGAAGGTAGTAATATCCATCTTCGGTCTCTTTCCCATTTTTGTCAAAGCTCTCAAAAATGGGTCATTTGCAACTGTTGCAACTTCTTCTCTTCGCTCATTATTTAAACTAGCATCCTCTTGAAATTCTTCATCATCATCATCTTCACTTCTTGGTTCTCCCATTCTTGTAAATCCTCTCCTTATCTCTTCTTGGAGGGTTTCAACCTGCCTTCTCAAGGCTCTAAAATCATCATCTCTTACAAAATTTTCTCCTCTTCCTCTACCTCTACCTCTACCACAATGGGCTCCTCTCCAATCCATTTTATTTTTTCAACACCCACAACACAGTCATGGTGCAACTGCCTCTCTTTGGCGGTCTATTACACACTCAAGATCTTGCTGCTTTGATACCACTAATGTATGAGAGCATAAAAGTCTAAAAACCCTCACAAAGAAACTTCACATACATACTTATAGGTAAAGAAAAAAATGATTTTAACCAACAACAATTTTCCTACACATATTCAACAACTCACTTGTAATTTGCAACCAGTGAAAATTTCTTATTTAAATCCCTACAAATAAATAAATTACATATAATCCTCAAGGAATTATGGGATGTTACATTCCCTCAAATTACAACAAAAAAATGCAACACAAATGATTCTACAAGCAATGATTCTCTATAAAATTTCTTCAACCCTCTACACCTGCAAACACAACAAAAATGCAACAACACAATCTCACTGCTTTCCTCTATAACACCTAGAGATCCCAATCATTCTCCACAACCATCACACCTACAATCAAGCACATGAAAAACCCATGCAGGAGGTATGCTACCCCAATTCTTTCCTCTCCCTATCTTCTGGAAAGATTAACCATCAAAATAAATCTTTTTCATGTTTTGTATTTTCTTGATTTGCATTACATTGAATTTGCCTTCAATTTTGGATGAATTTGCAGAAAATTCCATTTCATTCTACAAGCACCACACCCACCTCCAAATTGGTCCAATCACAACAAAATTTCTCACAAAATAATGCATAAAATTATTTAAAAATTATCCACTACTTGTTGGGCAAAGAATAGTGCTTTTTTGTTTTATTGCTTTCATAAATGAAAGCAAAAATTAGTTTTTCCACTACCTAGGCATGCTATTTCAAATACCTAATTTTTATAGGTCTTGGAACATTAAAAATTAATATCAAATTCAAATTTGTAACTCTCCACAAAAACCATGCCATGTTTCTGCTTTTTCAACTTTCACACTTCATTCCCACTTTCTCTGTTTTGTGCAATTATTCAAATTTGAAACCCAAATTGAAATTTAGAAAAGACAAATGAAATTGCATTTCCACACTCATAAAAATTGTGAATTTCATTGCCACATGAAATTCCAAGCCAAAAATAAACTAAAATTCAAATCAAACCTCTTTTTGGTGATGCAAGATTACAAAGGCCATGGATGCTCCTACATCATGTTGAAGGGGTATTAAATTTTCTATCCCTATCTTTGGGCAACTCCAATGTACCAAGAAGGATTAAAATGACTTTGAAAGTCCATAATTCCTCTTTGAGGGAATTTGTCAAAATGGAGTACGAGAAATCGATGGGTTTCCATGTAGAAAATATTGAAAGACTTTAATCCCCACACTGCTAGTGACAACACTTATCTCCATCAAAGGTCCTCATTGTGGTTCAAAATTGGGCACAATAGCCAGGTGAACTAGATCAATTTCTTTCCAATTTCACCCATTGTAAAGCCAATTGATATCTCTTTTCCTCTGAAACTACATAATTGCAGGCATGAGAATTTAGAGTATCCCCAATAATACCATGACATCATCTTTAATAGCCTCGTAAAAGAGTTATCAGAATTCATAACACTGCACTGAAAAGCATTTTTTGGATTTAACAATGATTTCAGTTGAACTCAACATTCCTCTTTATAGTAAAATTTTGAGGTTAACCCAATACTCGATCATTAATTACAACTGATAGATAATGCATAGCTAAATCTTAGCAAACTTGGAATTTAATTGCATTTACTTGTGTGAGGTATAATTTCTTTTTTGTAGGCATCCTCAGCACATGGGAGAGCCACTACAAATGTTATTTGGAATGACATATGGCTTTATACATAGTACTTCAAGCATTTAGAAGATGTAAAACCTATTGCAAATATTATTTGGATTGACATATGGTTCCATGTAGAGTACCTCGTATAGTTTTTAATATCAACTGTCAATAAATTCCGCTCGCTTCCAATCAAAAGATAATATTATCGTTATTTTTTAAGTTCTCTTATTGGCACATTAAATTAAGAAGATCAAGTTTTTGTTAGACGAATGACATATATATATAAGACATCAATAGTCACCCTTGAATATTTAATTCATGGAAGGACAATACATTTAATTCAACTTGAATAAACACTTGACACAAAATAATTTTATGCAATGTGAAGAAGCTATGTGAGATATAATACCACATGTTACAATTTATGTAATATAAATGTAAATATTGACTGAATCAAACCTTGAGAAATGCATGCATTGTGATTGTAATATATATTGATATTACAATATTATATAATATATATTTATAGTATATTATAATATTATAAAATTATATATAATATGTTATAATAAATATGGTATAAAATTGCAATATTATATAAAATATTAAAATATGTAATATAAAATAATATACAATAAATATTTAATATGTGCAAGTATAGCTATAAAAAGGATTATAAAGATCATGACTCAAGGGAGTTAGTTTACGGTTTAATAACTAGAGAGATTATTAGGTCCTCTATCGTGTGTGATATGTGAAGGAAGAGGCCTTTAAATGTCAAGAGAGTTACAAAGGGGAGAAAAAAGAATAACTTTCAAATTAATTCTATTGGCATAGCAACAATGGATACATCAATAAGACCGGTAAGCCATCGATAGTAGATGGATTTTTTGGGCATTGTCATTGACCAACGATAAAAAGTGGCATTCAAGGGACCAAATTGTATGATGTTGGTGGTGATTAAATTGGTGCTTGGTTGAGAATTTATGAACACAGTTGATTGATATAGGGTCTATTGATAAACTACTTGCAGATAAAAGAAAATGATTGCAAAAAACAAACTCGGATAATTCAAGAACACATAAACACCAAACACGAATTTATAGTGGTTCACCATAAAATGGCTACATCCAATTTTGAAGCAGGGGAATCACTTTTATTATCTCTATAGTTGAATACATTTACAACAACATCATAATCAGCTAATACAATGATCAATTACATTATCCAAAAGTGGATAAGACTTAAAAAAAGAACGGTATATGAAAGGTCTTGTAATTGGAGGGAAAAAGAAGGCTGACCGTTGGGCTTCAACACCCAACAATCTCCCACTTGAAGTCCAACGTCTGTTGCAAACTCAATGATATTCCCCCACTTCACTCCTATTGTCACATCTTGACAATACTGAGAGAAGTCCTACAAAATTCAAACTTCTCCTATGGCACAATCTTCGTCAATGCATCTGCTGAATTGATCTTTTTGTCAATTTTCTCCACTTTCAGCTTGCCTTCTTCAAGAACATTCCATATGAAATGATAGCACAACTCAATGTGTTTAGTCCAATTATGAAAGGTTGAGTTCTTTGCCAAATGAATAGCATTGTTGCTATCACAAAAAAGAGTGAAAACATGTTGTTTGAAACCCAAATCTCCCAACAATCCCTGCAACCAAATCATCTCTTTTGCACCTTCAGTGAATGCAATATATTCAGCCTCAGTAGTGGAGAGTGCAACCACTTGTTGCAACCACGAAACCCAATTGATTGTTGCCCCAACAAATGTGAACACATATATCCTGTTGTAGACCACCATTTGTCTAAGTCTCCAACCATATCGGAGTCAACAAAACCACGCAACTGTGCATTTGTACCTCCAAAACACAAAACATCATTTGAAGTTCCTTTTAAATACCTTAGTATCCACTTCACTGCTTCCCAATGAGTCTTTCTCGGATTGCTCATAAATCTACTCACTACTCCCACTGCATGAGCAATGTCCGAATGAGTGCACACCATCACATACATGAGACTCCCAACCATTGAAGAATAGGGAATACCTTTCATGTTTTCCTGATCCTGAGGTATTTTGGGGCACATTTAGGATGACAAACGAAAGTGATCAGCAAGGGGAGTGCTCATACGCTTAGCACCCTTCATATTAAATTTTTCCAACACCTTGTCAATGTACTTTTCTTGTGACAATCTGATTTCCCTCTTATGCCTGTCCCGAATTATAGTCATGCCAAGTATCCTCTTTGCTGCCCATAAGTCTTTCATTGCAAAATTTTGAGCTAAATTTTGTTTCAAATCACAAACAACTCTCATACTAGAACCAGTAATAAGCATGCCATCAACATAGAGCAGCAATAAAACAAACTCACCATTATCCAAAAACTTGTAATACACACATTGATTAGATTCGCAGCACGTGAAGTGTTGCTCAGCCATAAACGAATCAAACTTCAAGTACCACTTCCGTGGGGCTTGCTTGAGCCCATATAAACTCCTCCTTAACCTGCAATATAAATCCTCTTTACCTTTTTGCTCAAAGTCTTATGGTTGATGCATATATAACTCCTCATTTATGTCACCATATAAGAACGTTGTCTTCGCATCAAGTTGCTCCAACTCAAGATCGTATATCGCTACCAAACACAAAACCACTCTAATGGTAGTCATCTTGACAACTGGAGAGAAAATCTCATTAAAATAAATACCTTTTTGTTGATCATACCCTTTGACAACCAAACATACTCAATATCGTTTCCTGCCTCCTCCTTCCTCTTTCAATCTGTATACCCATCGATTTTTCAAAGCTCTTCGATTGGGTGGAAGCTTCACCAAATCCCAAGTATGATTTTCCATTAGCGAATCCATTTCTTCTCGCATAGCATCCAACCACTTCTCATGATGAGCATCATTGCAAGCCACTTTAAAAGTTGTAGGCTCTAACTAATCTAAGATTAACAACTGGTAATCATCAAACCTTGTTGAATTGACGCTCCCGGGTAGACCTCCGCACTTGAGGAACTATTGCCTGCAAATCACCCTGTTCCTGCAAATTGTCTTCAACATTATTTCTTTGCAATGCATTATTCTGAGTAAAAGCACTGTAATCCACAACTTCATTGTGGGTAGAGATAGGGGTAGATGAATTCTTTAATATTTCACCAGTTGACATGGCTTGTGTTTGATTATTCAAGGGCTACTGAAAATGAACAGGGGTGGTGGAATTACAGAATTTTGTTGGACCATTTAATTGTTGCATAGCAACAAATTCATGGACGGGTTTTGACATGCATGAAGTCTGCGAACAACTTGAAGAAGAATCAAATACTGGTTGCATTAGTATTTCAAAAGGTAGTGATGAGTTTGAGTGTTCAACCAAAGACTTTAAAATTGGCTTCGAAAACCCATGACAAAGAGGCGATAGAGTATTTGTCTCTGACAGATCATAATTAACAACAAACTTATTACCTACAATTGGAGTAGGATAAAAACCACCACGCAACAATGAATACTCCAAAGGAGGATGTGTTATCTGAACAGGAGCAGGCATATGTGAAGATGGCAGCGAATTGATGTCTGAAGCTTGTGTGGGAATAACATGCGCGTATGAAGATAAGTTATTTGAATTTGTCAAACTTGACTCATACGATGAGTCATGAACAACAAAATCACTTGCATTGTGGCTAAGGACAGGGCATGGCGTGGAGTCAATAAACTGTGAAGATTGTGTAGGCCACAAGAAATGAACAGGGGCAAATGTTGTTAAGGACTACGTGGGATTTGAAGATCTTAAGCAAGGTTGTGGCATGAGCATAAAGTTTGACATGCTAGACTATTGATTTGAATTTAAACTACAATGCAAGGGAGGTTGTGTGTTACCATTTTGCTGTTGAGGCACATTTGAGATTAATTTTGGATGTGAAAACTGCACATTACAACTATCATCAACAGACACATATTCTTTCACTAATGAGCCCTGTTTGTGCAAACTTGGGAAAGATTTTTCGTTAAACACCACATCTCGACTGGGAACCAACTTATTCGTCACTAGATTCCATAATCTGAAACCATATTGATCTTCTCCATACCCGACAAAAATACACCGCTCAGACTTGAAATCCAACTTTGTTCGTTTCTCGTTCGGAACATGAGCGAACGCTTCATAGCCAAACACCCTCAAATATTTGTATGAAATTCGCCTTCCAATCCATCTTTCCTCTAGAGAATCAAAGTCCAATCTAGAAGACGAGATGTGATTAATCAAATACACTATTGTATTAATCTCCTCCACCCAAAACTATTTGCTTAAACCTGCATTAGAGAGCATGCTTCGAGCCCTCTCAAGAATTGTATGGTTCGCTATCCACAAGTGTCATTGTTGCTCCCACTTCAGCTGGACTATCTAGCAC
The DNA here is from genome assembly GCA_007258455.2 of Sequoia sempervirens. Taxonomy (NCBI): domain Eukaryota; kingdom Viridiplantae; phylum Streptophyta; class Pinopsida; order Cupressales; family Cupressaceae; genus Sequoia; species Sequoia sempervirens. The sequence goes on from VDFB02309010.1 coordinate 17,903, forward strand.
ATATAATGTGCCCAATTTTCTGCCTCTTGCAACCACCAACTCTCCTTTGGTCACTTTCCATTTTTTTGACTCAAAGGTGACCCTACATCCTTGAACATCTAGCTGTCCCGCCCAAATCAGTTTTCTTTTTAGCTTTGGAACATGTCTTACATTGTGTAACAACCACTTGTTTCCATTTTTCAACTTTAATACATCACCTTTGCCAACAATTGTATGCCTTATTATCACCAAGATACACCTTACCGAATTAACCTTCTTGATAGTTTTGAAAAGCATCCCAACATGAGGTTGTGTGAAAGGATGCACCGGAATCCAACACCCACGAATCCGTCGTAGTTTCACCCATTGACAAAACTAAAACACCTTCATCTTTTTCATACGTGGTGTTCACCTCGCTGCCCTTTGATTGATTTTGCACCTTTTTGATGACCAACAATTCTTCTTCGTATGGCCTTCTTTTCCACAAAACCAACAACCTCCATTTATGCCCCTTGACATTGATCTCCTTGTTGACTTTGATCTTATTCTATTGCTATTTCTACCCCTTTCTTGGTTTCTACCTCTATTGCCAAAAATCAAGGCATCACCGGATGCGGTTCCTTGATTTTTCCTTTGCATATCTTCGCTAAGTAGAGTTGTAGCAACATCATCAAACTTTAATTTTGCTTTCCCAAACATGGAGGTGCTAATTGCCATCACAACACCTTCCCAACTATTCAGAAGAGAACACAACAGTAAGATGACTTTGATTTCATCATCCAAAATAATGTTTACCGAAACCAATTGGGTGATTAGTGTGTTGAATTCATTCAAGCGGTTTGATACAATACCACCTTCCTTCATTTTCAAATTGTATAATTTTTTCATGAGATAAAATTTATTCGAAGTCAAAGCCATCTCATACATATCTGTTAATTTGTCCCACAATTCTTTCAAAGTCTTCTCTATTGTGACATTAAAAAAAATGTTGTTGGACAACGATAAGATAATTGTTGCTCTTGCTTCCTTATCTAATTTTTCTCAATCTTCATCTGACATTGCAGTTGGCTTCTTCACTTTTCCTTCCAATGTGAGTGAAAGATCTCCTCTAATCAACAAAGACTTCATCTGCACTTTCCACAATTTGAAGTTCTGCCCCATGAACTTCTCTATCTTCCATTTATCTGCTTCCTCCATTCTTAGAAATTATCACAATTCTCAAATAGCAATTATGCCTAGCTCTGATACCAATTGTTGATAAACTACTTGTAGATAAAAGAAAAAGATTGCATAATACAAACTTAGATAATTCAAGAACACATAAACACCGAACGCAAATTTATAATGGTTCACCATAAAATGGCTACATCCACTTTTGAAGCAGGGGAATCACTTTTATTATCTCTGTAGTTGAATACAATTACAACAACATCATAATCAGCTAATACAATGATCAGTTACATTATCCAAAAGTGGATAAGACTACAAAAAAGAAGGGAATATGAAAGGTTTTGTAATTGGAGGAAAAAAGAAGGCTAACTGTTGGGCTTCAACACCCAATAGGGTCAACACAAGCATGTCCTCCATATTTGTGGCTTCACTGCTAGGCCCGCGGGAGATGAAGGAGCTAGTGTTGGCTCTCTCATGGGAATTGGTCAAGAAATTTTGTTGGGAGGTTTGCAGGAAATCTTAGAGGCATCCATATTGAGTGTGGGTACTCCTAGGTGGTGAGACATTCGAAGGTTTCTTAACACTAGAGTTGTTCTATCATGGATTTCATTCATCTCCAACTTTAGCACCAACACACTCATGCAACACAAGAACCCATTGATGGGGTTGAATGGGTGTTTGAGTTCATGAAATTGGTGGGAGGGGAGGAGAATAGTTAAAGCCATGAAGTCAAGTTAAATAGTAGGAATAAAGCATATAGTAATGTATTAGGAATCTAGTCAAGATTTTGAACCCACCTAATATTAGTAAACAATTATAATTGTTACGATATTTGTAACTATCGTTGTTGGTTTAGTGTAAATATTGTAGATGTAAAATGTTTGTTCGCTAACTATGAATGAGAACAAAATTGCTTCAAATTTTTCATCCATTAATGGCATTACATTTGAGACTTGTTTGTGTTTTCTAATGCAAGTCATTATGCCATGAATATGGTATGTTGCAAAGCAATTATAGTTTGGTAATCCATCATTTGTCAATTACGTTTTCAAATGAGTTTCTTGTAGATAAATAATGTCCCATGACATTAAGTCTTTGTCATGTAAAATGTTTTATTTATGGGTTTGGAAATGATGAATCTTTAATATGCATATGGTAATACATGATGTGTGGTTTTGACAATGAATATAATTTTGGAAATTGTAATTTGCAATTGTTTGAAGTCATCTCATCTCTTCTCTTGTATAATTGTTCATTTTACACTAAATTTTTTTGCTAGACTCGGTGTTTTACTAGTCTGAAGTATTATCATGTAAATGAATAGAGCATCGAAAATTAACTTGGGTTACTTTTGTAAAATTCACAAAATTCATTAAGAGCAATACATTATGTTATAGAAAATATTTTGAGCCTTACTGGAACGAATTTTTGGTTCATCATAAGTTTTTTGTAAAATTTTGGTTCCATGAAGAATTCCCGCAAAAGTGATCATTGCATTAATTAAACCCGAACATATCATTAAATCCAATTAATATTTAGCGTATGATCGAAACTCAAGTGAACTGTGGTAATTATTGTATATTTGCATTAGGATGTTTCAAACTCGTAAGTCTTTTCCTTATACCGAAAATCTGACGTGTAAGTAAATCAAAACTTAAAATGTTAATATAAAGTTCACTCGAAAATCCTCACAATGTCTTGTAATGAAAAAAATCCCCACTAGAGCGAGTATTTCCTACGTTACTTAAGGTATGCTTTGTAAAGTGAACCCGATATAAATGGAACGAGTGTTTCTAGATCGATGAAAGTAAAATGAATCATTTCATTAGTCAGACGTGAAAACATTATAAAATTTAATTAATATTTAGCATATAATGGGAAGTTAAGTGAACCCAACCTTTAAGTTGATTATATGAAGTTCAATTGAAAATGTGTGCTATTTCCAGTATCGTACGAAACCCCGATATTGTGGAGGATGTGTTCATTATTGCATATGTACACCCAGGGCTTAAATTTGATGACCGTATGATCGTATTTAGTCATTTTAGCTATAAAATACAATTAAAATTTTAGGAAGACTGTATCACTTGAAAGGCAAAATTTTAGTTAAACTATCAAAATTTCTATGTAATTATTCCTATATATGTTTTTTGAATCTACATATATTTTTCTTAAAATAGATAACCTTTAATATTTGAAAGGCAACTTCAAATAAATGACCGTCACAAAAAAATTGCTTGACAGGTAGGGTCAACCGTCAAATTTAGGCCCTATGTGCACCCCAATCTTTCAAATGCATAAGTCTGTTCTTTACCCAAACCTTTCACGTTTATCAATAAGAAATATTTTATAGCGGAAATTTGACTTCTAAGTGAGTTGCAACTTAAAATTTTAATATGAAGTTTGCTATCATATTATTCCATCATCACCAACATCCCTGCTAGAGTGGGAATTTCTTTCATTACATAACCTATGGTTTGTAAAGTTTAAAAGGTAGATAAAACATATCCAAAATAATGAAAATTTTAAAAAATAAAAACTAGCATACATACATTAAATTTTAATATATATAAAATACGCTGAGAGTTATCCTTCTCGAGGCACCTATTTTTCCCAAATTCTATAGTTATAAAGAAATCTACTGATTTCAATTCAAAATGATTTTACAAAATAGTAAATAATTTTGATATAATTTTATAAGAATTCATCAAATATAAAAATAAGAACTTATATATAATTGTTAATTAATTTTCAATTAATTTTTTTGTATCACATTTCATAAGCTATTATTAAAATTTAATAAAAAAAGTTTTCATGGAACCACCGTAGCACTAAAAGTAGGAGCCATATTAAGGAAAAAGGTATAAAATCTTGTCTTATTATACCAAACCATTATAACCATGAACATTTATCCATTATTAAGTAGATAACTATAATCTTCAAGATTTATCAGTTATTTAATTGACCATTGCAATGTTAAAAGAATTAGGAGGATAGGCATGGCAGGGCCAAAATGGAAAATAAAGTATTTGATGTTTTGATACATAAGGATGCCGATATCTATGTAACCTAATTGAATACATTAAACAAAAAAACAATATCTTTTAATTCTTGAAGGATATTTTTTACACATATTAGTCTTTGGTGATGTGCAGTATATGCACTCTCCACACTCGCTTGTAAATAATGGCAACACATGATCTCCCTCCTTGAGATCTTTCACGCCTTCTCCCACGCTCTCAACAATCCTGTTTTCAACCCACATGCATCGTGATTTTTTCTGATGTAGTTGCAAGTGTCCTGGTAGACCTGCATCTAAAAATATTGAAGTATATATATGCTAGTTTGTAAATAATAAAACACATTAAAAAAACTAAACAACTTATATTAAGGTAATGGTATTCTTTACTGGTTAGATTCACTTTTGCATTTTAATGGTTGAGAAGTAAGAGTGATTTAAATGCCAATTTATGCATATTTATAGTGGATTGTATGATGTGTGTCCAGTAATTACCAAATATTTATATAATAATAATAATAATATTTATTTAATTAAAGATCTACTTTTTCTTTTTTTACCCATTTTAACTAAAATAAAATCAACATCAATATATTACATGCTTAAGAAATGTAGTTAACTTTAAAAACGAAAATGTCATTCTTACAAAATTTGAATACATCTAAACTCTAAAAAATACCCCAACCATTAATTTGTTTGCTTGAATAGAGATATATATAATGATGTGGGAGGGTAATACTAAAGATTTGCCTTTAGACCTTTAAATCTTCTATCCAAAAGTTTCCTGAAAGTTCATTCCCACCCAAAAATGCATATTATAAACTGTTTTTTTAATTTTATTTCTCTAATTGTATCCCATCTTTAGATTGTGTTGTGACAAATCAAAAGGGCATAAAGATGAAAATGTTTTCATGCATTTGTTATCTTCTTTGCTTATATTTGTATGAATGTTACAAAAAATAATTGAAATCATTTACTGTTAAGTTTGGGTCATATAAGGGTTCACGTTTCAGCTGCCTTTTTTGTTCTGGAGCCACATTTGTTCTCCATGAACCTAAACTGCAAAGCTTTTAAGGCTAAATAAGCAGATAAACAAGTTAGATTGAAGAGTTTTGTTATAGAATTGGAGGTATGTACTTTGATCCCTGGTATTTGTTTCTTGATAAAAATCCCGAAGACAACATGAATCAATGCTACTGCTCATCCAGGGCAACCAAATGCAGATGCAAAAACCAAGCAAATAGAAGGTCAATTTAGAGTTTTACATAAATGTAGGAGTTGTTCTGAATTTGATATATAGCATATCACTCTAGTATGAATGAAGAAAATGATTCAGATTTGTAGGATGAGAGCATTGATATCTTTGAAAATCATAAGAAGTTAAGAAATTAAATAAAAATCTTGAAGACAATAGTGATATCATATATATCAGAGATTATACTGGGAACACTTTGCTAGAAGATGGTACAAAAAACAAAAAATGAACTTTTGAAAGAGAAAATAACTCAAATCCAAAAACTCAAATCAAAAAATTGAAATCCAAAAACTCAAATCGATATCAAGAAGGAAAAACAAATCATTATGTTTTGTAGTACGATTAAAAAACAATTGATTACAAGTAAAATAAGAATGCAGATACCTGCACAATCTGCAATTGTTGCCCTCTCTCAATCGCAATCTGGACTTCTATCTCTCCCTTTTCGAAGATGGTTGCCTCTGGTTCAATGTTAAATCTCTTTTTTTAACTCTACCTACATACAAAACTTGTGTAATTAAAATCATTTACTATTGATTGAGGTAGCTTTGAATAAAATAAAACAAGATCCAAATCTTATCTGCAGTAATATGCAACCAAACAAATCACCAATCCAATATGCATAAAGTAAACCACAACTAAAGCTTGCATTACCAAGTGAAGCTCCGTACAATTCAAACAACATACACTCTTGACAAATTTGTTTGCTAAATAGTGTACATGCACTCTAAGATCTTTGTGCATTATATAGTTGAAGGGTAGTGTTCACATAAGTTTATGTACGAAATGAAATGTTGGTTTTAAAACAACATTAAAACTAAAAATAATATTAAAAATAACAACTTATCAAGATTTTAACAAGATTATCTTAATAATTTTGAAAAGATTTTTAACAAGATTATCGTGAATATTTAATATCAATTTAGTAATTGTCATTATATTAAATTCAAGATTTTATTTATCTGTAAGCTTTAAAAGTATTCATGATTATCATCCTATATATATATATTTTTTTTTTTTGTATTAGATATTCAAGATAATCTTGTTAAAAATCTTCTAAAAATTATAAAAGTGTGAAAATATTGTAAATTGATATGTATTTCCATAACAAATATTATAAATTAAAAATCATGTATATTTTAAAAATGTATATTTTAGTTTTTTGAAAATATTCTAAATTAATATGTATTTCCATAACAAATATTATAAAATGATATATATTACTATTATAAATTAGAACACTATATTATATTTCCTTAAAAATGTAATATATAGTAAAACTATAAAAAGATGATAATGCATGCTTTTAAAGCTTACATATAAAAATAAAATCTTAAATATAATATTACAATTAAATAAAAAATTCTAAATTGATATTAAAAATTATTCAAGATTATCTTGTCTAAAACAAGAAAATTTCCGTAGTATGTAAACTACTTTAAAATTTGATTTAAAGGCATAAATCTATTGATAAATACTTTACTTTGTGACGGGTTAGTAGATGTCAATTTAAATGGGGAGAATAAAAATGTACACATACTTGTTGATGTGAGTGTAAGAGGCCTCTCAGCTTAATTAAACAAGTGTAACTCATTACTAAAGTGGATGCATTTCAATTTTAATTTCCAGTTCAGTTGCAAAGACATGTAGATGAATAATTGCTTAAAAGACGGTGGTTTTGAACTAAACACGATATATATTAATGCGTAATTCCACATCCATGAAGATTTCCCACTTCTAGTTAGATGTAAATTTCTTGCTAAGAAAGTAAAATCGATTCCAATTGAACCAAAGACAATGAAGAGAATGTAAGTGTTGCACTTTGAATTTAAACTTCTTCAAATACAAAGGGTGAATTATAGATAAATTGGTTCATACGGAACAATGTTAAATTGAGAAAAGTAACGGAAAAATTGAAACTTTTGCCCTCTACCATTAATGCTTACCTACCAAAGGTTGCACATTAATTACATGTAGCTTTTCACATTTTTTAAAAATACAAGGCATTATTTTGTCCCATTTGATCACAAAAGCAAAAATTGAACAAGTGCAAGAGCGAGTTAGTAAACCATACATAGTGCAATTTGCATAAATAGTGAAAAAAGGTTTGTAGAGTAGATATTGAGAAGGATCCATCATTATAGATCTTGTAGAGACTTCAAAGATAACAAGTTTCCACAATTCATATAGACTTGTTCAACAAGTAAGTTGTAGTGAGCAAACACGAAAAGAGATAAAATTCAAAAGGTTTGTATCATTGTCAAAAGCTAAAAATTAGGCACAATTTTGAGATAATTGCAATGATTTTTTGAATTGAAAGAGAATTGCTTTAAAACAATTTGTCATGGATTTCATTTTGAATATGAATCTGGAAAATTTTTTTTGTTATAGTAAAATTGATTTACCTCGATTAATTTAGTAAAAGTAAATCTACCGTAAATTAACGAGGCCCTAGTTTCAAACAAATGAGTTATTGGAAATGTTTTTGTGAACTTGATAGCTATGATTGTGGGTTAATTTTAATGATTTTTTTTAATTGAAACAAAATTGTTGTAAAAGAATTTACTATGTATTTGATTCTAAATATAAATGTGGAAAACTATTTTGGTTAGAGTAAAATTGATTTACATTGGGTAACTTAGTAATAGTAAAACCCTAAGCTACCATAAATTAGCAAGGCCCTAGTTTCAAACAAATGGGTTATTGCGACTTGATAGCTACGATTGTTGGTTAATTGCAATAGATTTTTTTGAATTGGAACAAAATTGCTTTAAAATGATTTGCTGTGGATTTCATTTTATATATGAATGCAGAGAATTGTTTCGGTTACAGTAAAATTGATTTATATTGGGTAATTTAGTAAAAGTAAAACCCTAACATACTATAAATTAGTGAGGCCCTAATTTGAAACAAATAGGTTATTGCAAATGTTTTTGTCAACTTGATTGCAAGAAACATGAGTCAATGATTGAAGAAATAAAAGGATGAGTTACAGATCCCATTGAGTTACACATCTGGCCTACATATGAGACAATATCAAACACTCACCTAGGGAATTTTGATGTAAATGAGTGTCAAAAAAAGGTAACCGATGTGGACATGGGAAGTTTCACAAAGAACATAGTCAATAGTGGACTTCACATGACAACTGCCTTTCCCATGGCTATAGAGGCCCCAAAGTTGGTTATGGAGTGTATTCATTATTATGACATGGAAAGAAGAATAGTGGTAAAGGAAGGAAGGGTTTACACATAACTGACTGCAAAAGGAATTGCAAAAACATTTAATATTCCAGTACATCTTTTGATGAGTCCATTTCAAATAGAGGAAGCTACCAAGGAATACAAAGCTAATGAAGAGTCATACAAGAAGATTATGCACTCGACATAGATGATATAGGATAAGAATCTAAAGGAAACTTCTAAGATGCCAAATACCTTGTACATGAGTGGATTCAAACAAGATATAAGTGATACAATCACCTTACTTTGCAGGGTAGTTGGACTCGTACAGTGAGAGAATTTGAGCCATGGATGTACAACTACATAAATCTTGTCAATAATGATGAAGGAGAAATTTATTGGGCCCAGGAAGTTAATGATTCAATCAATGCCCAAATGAGGGGATTCAGGAAATCAAGGAAATTTTATAAGTCTTTGTATGTCATCTACTCCTGTGTAGCTAGAGGTCAATTTCTAGGATTGGACCAAGTTGGTGTGTTGGGTAGTGGTCTAGGGAAAAATTTAGTCTATCAACATTATCCTAAGCTAAAGATAGAGGAATCAATAAAGAGTTACCACAGAGTAAATGATGCATTCACCATGAAGCTGGTGAGGATAATTGAAGGTGAAAAAGACAAGAGGATCTCTATCCATGTGCATAGTCTAATTCACCTATATGGGAGTTGGTTCATCCAATTTATTAAATTCACATATGTCAAAATTGAAGGGTTTGTGGGTAAACCCTATATGCTTCCCAAGTACCCAAAAAACAAAATTATGTTGTTGGAGTTTACTAGATAATTTTTTCCCTCGTACAAAGCATTTGAGAGATTACATAGGAGGGAACAAAGAAATCTCTCATTACACCTTGGGAGATATAAGTATAATGCATTGGAAAATGCCAAGGAGTCTAAGAAGGAGCTGCACGCACTAAAGATTGAGCTATGGGATAATGCAAGAGAGAATTATGATCCATGTGGGAGGCTACACAAAAAACATCAACATAAAGATTGTGCATGAGCCAAATTTAGAGGACTTTTGGTTAGATTGTGCAGATGACCATGAGGTCAAGAAATGAGGTTATCATAGGATGACTTTGAACCACATGAGGACATTGGGAATTTTCAGTATGCCAACTCAAGTCAAAGATGATGATGAGAATTCCTTACACCCAAGTTATGAATTGAATAGGGTGTTCGCTCATTTGATAGATAAGGTGGATTGGAATGAACCAGTGGTAACTTTTGTGGATGTTATAATGAAACCAATTTTGGATGCTAGTCAAATATGGCTAAATAATTACACCCATGCTCTCAAATTAAAATGGGTTGTCATAACGTATTCCAAGGAAAGAAAAAAGAAAAAGAAGATCAAGTTAATGAAGGATGCAGACTACAATGACTTCCTGGTGAAAAATAGGAAAATAGTAAAGGCAAAAGTAGTAGAAACAATAAAGGTTGAAGGAAGCACAAAATTATCAATTATTTGCATTACTATTGCTAATGTAGTTGAAGATCCTAATCAACCGGCCATTGCAATCCTTGTGGATTTACTTGGGAAAAGAAAGGGGATATCTGCAAGTACTTCCTCTCTTGCTTAGGTTGAGTTAATAATAAATGTATCTCTACAACGAGCTCAAATAATTGCTCCCATAATGCAGGAAATAGGTCCAAAAGGAAAAGTGATGGAACAAGCCTCTACCTCACATTTTGTAGCTAGGTTATCCACTTCCTTCCATCAACAAGCCCTTTTTAAATATGACGGAAGATTCAATACTTAAAAAGAGGAAAAAAATGGATGAAATGATCAAGAAGTTCACTATGATGGAAAAGAAGAAAGAATCTCCAACTGTACCAATGGTGGTGGACAATGGAGATGATGAGGAAGAGGGAGAATATGTAAAATATGATGTAATACCCCCAGGTAGAGCCATTAATTTAGAGCATGTAGAGCAACCCAAGGAGGGTTCAGTTTTAGAAAAGGCAGCAAATGTTATAGAAGGAATAGTCTCACATGTTCACATTGGACAAGAGAAACATTTATCCCATTATTTTTGAGACAGTTGAAGGTCAGTATCTAGTTGAAAATCCAAATAAGGAGGAGAATCCATCAAAAAAAAAATTCTAAAATACATCAACAAATTGAAAGCTTAATACAAGGAGAAATGTTACCACTATAAGGTGAGAACATAGGTGTAAAAGTTGAACAAATCGGTCCATAATAGGTGCAACAATTGATTCCAAAGGGAATTACTCCTTAAATCCAACATGAAGTAATTTAGGAAATAATTGTAGAAGAAGAAATTCATGAAGGATTGCCACATCAAGGAGAGTCACAAGAACAAGGTCATGAAGAAGTTGATGATATGAATAATGAACTAAATAAAGAAGATAGTATTACAAAAGATGAAGTTGCTACATAAAATAAGCATTAGAAGAAAATTTACATACATTGCAAAAAAAAACCAACTAGAAGAAGAGGTTGGTTAGGTGAACATAACTTCCAGTTCACATATCAAAATTTCAAAAGAAGTCACATTATCGCAGCAAACATAAAAAGAGAAGATTGATTAACAAGACCTAGATTGGTTGACAAGTCACCTATTGCCACCCTTACAGGTGTAGATGGTTCTATTAGAATTTAAATGCCTAATGTAGGAAATTGATGCTCCTAGGCAAATGAAGAAAGTGAAGGTAATGCATTCCATTTAGAGGGATGCTATTAGAGAAAAAATGGTCCAAGTTGCAGTTTCACTAAGTAAAAAGGATAAAAGAGAAATGGGTAAAAGTACAAACCTTCACACTTTACAAAGGAATCTGCCAACACCAAAAAAATTCTCAAATTCAACCACATAAAAGTGGTCTTTATGTTTTGAATTTCAAAATGATGTAAACTAATGAAATGTAGAACTCTTGATGAATTTTATTCTTGTAATTTTTCAAGAAAAAATATTAAAATTGTTTTGATTTTTTTTTTTTATCAATTTAAGAGTAGATTTTGAAATGTTGAAAATATCAGTAAAAAATTACGTTCATTTGACGTCAAGAAACAAATAGAAAAAAACTTTATTTTACCCTAAACTTTTTTCTCCAAATAGATAACTTCAATATCTAGTGCATGATTTTTTTTTGAAATTTTGACATACATTTTTCTCATAATAATATTTTAAAGTCAAACTTATCAGAATTTGATAGTTTTCATTTGATGCCAACTATTGTCTGCTTTTTTTTATCATTTTCAAAAAATAAATTATATTCTTTTGAAGAGGATTCTCTGTGCACCATATATTTTTCAAAAAATTTAATATGTTTTACTATTTTTAAAAAAAAATTTAATCAACCTCTTTTTTAATTTTAACAACCTACTTGTATTATTTTA
>VDFB02309011.1:0-16871 GCA_007258455.2 Sequoia sempervirens
TGATTATGGATACAAGATTGATTGATTGAATATGAAATGCACATGAGATGCATTGATTATAAAGACAAGGTTGAGAGATGAAATTAGACAAGATCATGACACATGGTTTAATCTTTTACAATGAGACAACTACCTCAACAATTATTAAATGATCTACGACACTCAAATTAAATTCCAAGATAAGATAAGATCACATGACACGTAAGACTACTAGAAAGATTCCCTAGGACCTAAGTAAACTTAACTTGTGAAAATGACCTACTAGTGAACTAGATAGGTAAAATGTCACATTCGCACCAACACCCCCTTAAGTACAACTTAGGGAGTAGTAGATTATTATGAAAATGATTGTGGATCTCAAAAACTAGGCCATGTTAGGTAACTATTTACAATGCAATCTCTCAAAAATGGAGAAAAGGAGAAAACTGAGTGGAACAAAACTCATCTCCAAAGAGAGAAAAGTTACAATCAATTTCCCATCAATAGGAAGGAAATAAGAGAGAATATATAGCCTCCCATAATGAGATAAACTATTGCAAAGAAATACTAGAAGTATATTATGGAGTAAAATTTGGAACCTTAATAATAGTAATAAAGGATAAGATGAGTTTGATGCCAAAAACAATGAAAAATATCAATTTTTGGAGCAACTTTGGAATCATGATAAAGCAACAAAAATAAAAATTGACTATCCTTATGCCAAAGAACACTAGAAAACTCTTGATAATGAGTAACCCTAGAATATGATTGAAGAAAAATGAGATAGATACATGTTTTAGAACCGAAATGAAGTGCATGGACCAAAAAACACATTCCCAAGTGATAGGATTTCCAAGTGATTAACCAAAATATAAATACACACAAATCTAAATAAAATATAACTAGGGCTAAATTTGGAAAAGGTGCATGGATGGCTTGATAGAGCTCCTCAATACCTTTCCAACACCACAAGAATTTTGGTAATAAGAGATTGTGGAAAAAAATTATGAACCTAGGAGCCAAAAATGGTGATTTGACTTCAAATAGAAAATACTAGCACCAAACAATAGAAACTAGAAAAATAGCCTCACTATAAAATACAGTCAACCAACTTTTTGATGACATCTTGTTTTTGAAAATTGGACACTATGGAAAAAATTTATGGCCTTTTGAAAAAATCCCAATTAGGGCATTTTGGGGCCAAATTTGGTCCCCCGGGCCATTAGTCCTTAAGCACCCATATGACCAGCCTGCTATAGTTTCAAAAATATTTACCATCACAAGTAGTAGTGGCACCATTGGGGTAGAGTGATTAGGGGTGGTAAGCCAAAGTCTGTGCCACCCAAGGCTTTAAGCCCCCTTCGATAGGCATTGACTGCATGGATTTTAACCTTGCAACTAGGGGTTGCATTCAATGGTGATGAAATAACAAATATTTTAAAAATAAATTAGAAACCTGAATTAGATTCCATGATGCTAGAATTTTATAGACTAAGTATGCTTGTGTAGGGATGACACCGAGAGTACTACAGAATTTATAGAATATTCCATGGAATATGCTTTGTGACTAGTTGACTACCAATCTAACAATGCCTAAAACTCACCATATGGTATGAAAAGGTACAAATCTATGGAATTGTATGAAAAATGATGACAAACAAAAAAACCTTTGATGGGCCCCTAGGACAGAGTGTCCAATTTTGATAATTTGATAGGCGATATGTAGGTTTTTAGGCATTCTGAATGCGATGACAGGGTTTTTGTGGCCCAAAGTGCTCTGGAAATTTAGCTACCTCCTAGATCTAGCAATCTTCACCCTACTTGAATCCCTAGTAAATCTAGCCCAATATGTTGGATTTAATGAAACAAAAGCCAATCTTGAATTTCTCTGATGTCTTGGATTCAAATATGCAGTCCTTGAAACCCAAAAATTTACCCAACAATTTATTCAAACCAAAATATGTCCCTCAAATCTAGGAAGGATTTTTCAACAATAGAGATTTGATACCATTTAGTAGTTGAATCTGAACTCCCAACACCTAAGGATCAACTACCAAACCAAATATCTTCCATAAGAGAGAAATGACAAGAATAACTTGCTTGATTATTAATGCAAGATTTTATTGATTGAATATGAAATGTACATGAGATTCCTTACTTACATGATTATGACACATGTCTTAATCCTATACAATGATATAACTAACTCAAAAATTATTAAATGACTTAGGACACTAGAATTAAATACCAAGATAAGATCACATAACACCTAATAATTCTAAAAATATTCCCTAGGACCTAAGTAAAATTAACATGTGAATAGGACCTACTAGTGAACTAGATAGGTAACATGGAATTCACATCAACATAAAGTCATATCATGTAAATAAAATATTTGCAAGTGCCAAGATGTCCAAGTAATTAACCAGAATTTGAGATAAAAATAAAGTAAATGAATAGTGTTTGGGGTAGATTCTAGAAAAATTGCATGGATAGATATGAAGAGATCTCAAATGCCTTTACAATTCTACAAGAATTGTGAAATTCAAAGATACAGGAAATAATTATAAACTTAGAAGCCAAAAAATATGATCTAATTTTGATAGGTGATAGAATGTACTAGCAAAATAATTTGATAATAAGACCTAAACCACTGAAATTACATAGAACCAAATTTTTGATGATATCTCATTTGATGAAAATAAAAAAAATAGCTCATTTTATGGAAAATTTAGGGTTTGGCACCAAGGCGGTACCAAGATGAAATCATTGTGATGTCATGTTCATGCCACCTTCTAGAATAAACTAACCATACTAGAATATTCCCTATGATCATCAAAAACATTGGTGGGTCAAAAAGAATGTTGGTTTGAGAAAAAAAACCTTATATTGGTTGAGAATAACTAAATTTCCTTGTAATTCATTTAATTTAGATGCTAAACTATTGGTAATGGCTATAGGTGGTTTAAAGGGAACCAAAGGGAAATTTCTTTAGCCTCTATGTTTTTGAGCTAGAGAGTCATATTGAATAGATGTCATGCCACCAATAGAAAAATAATAAAGCCAATAAAGAAAGACTATGGTCAATAAGAGTTGGAAGATAGGCCACCAGTTGTTTCCAACCCTTAATAATATCCCACCTAGTCCAAAACATGACTAGAAATTGACGTAAATGATAATACCTTATATAGGTTTGCACAGGGATTATTTTTTTGAAAATAATAAAATTGGTGATCATACCAAGTGATGTTAGATTAATGAAATATTGCATAGTAAAACATGATATTGTTGTATAGATATGTACCGATCTATATGGTGGTACAAAATTTGAGTGTTTGGGCAAGCGTTTTTAGGGTTTTTGGATGTTTTGGATGCGCCATTGATGTTTGTTTCTCTCCATGATGCTCCATTTTTTTTAAGGCCAAATATCTTAAAATAGGATAGGAAGTCACATATCTAGTGCTATGATCTCGTAAAAATCACTTGCAACCAAAACACCTATCATATATAGAGAAAAAATAACTAATTTATTATGCAATCTTGAGAATTATATTGATAAAAAAAAGGTAAATGAATAGGCTTTTGAATTATTATAGATGATTGCAATAATCAACCCTTACAAAAGGAAAAAGAAAAAAAGAAACCCTAAATGAGGAATAAATTAGATTATAACAAGTGTTCTCATCCTATATTTTGAGAGAAATATGCTCATGACCTAAGAATAAAAAAGCACTTGCTTAAGTTTAGCTTAAGTGTGATAAATAAAAAATGGGGCTTGATTAATTAATTAGGATATTTTCCTATTTTACTCTAACACAATGTACAACATTTTCTTCTAACAAAAATTATGTCCTCTATTTTTTTTTCATCTTAGTTAAAACATAACCCTTCAACCATTTTTTCTTCAATTGATTGAGGCACCAATATCATAGGTTGAAGGAACAATAATTTATGGGTCCTCTAATATTTGTTGCTCCTTTTTTTCCCAGAACCTTTTGCTCTACTTTATGTGTTAGGATAAAAAAATAAATGTAAAAGGAGGACTAAATCATGTTGGATGTGATCCTTGACCACACAAAGAAACAAATCATTCAATCCATCGTCTATAATTATCTCTATGAACAAGGATATGTTTCAATATTTGTTAATATAATCCTTGACTAATCCTACTTTTCATAGTTTGGATAACTAGATCAAATACTACACTAATACATGGTTGTTAGAGTGTAAATACAACTCTTCTATTAAAATTGACTAGGTTACATTAAGGGCATTTTTCTTCCTTTGAGAATATAGCCATCTATAATAATGAGTTGGTCTAGTTCTAGATATAAGGAAGTCATTATTAATTTTTTCCATTTTGGAATTGATGTACATTTAAAAAAAATCTATTTTATTTATCCAAGTTAATAGATATTTTCCATAAAACTTGTGCATATCCATCTTTAGTAGTAGTTTATGAGATCTTGTATGAGTGGTAATATTTGTATATATAACGTTAAACCTAGACGATCCATCTTATTTTATTAAAATTTCATGTTGTACCCTTAGTTGTGAGAGAGATATAATATGGATAGACCCTTGGAGTTTGGACATTATTTCCTTGATGTAAGCCATGCCTGCTTTTATACTAGTGACTTCTTTCATACTAGCTACTTATTTAAGATTACATATTTTACATACTTTCTTCCAACTTCTACACTTTTTTATATATTGAAGACCTCATCAAATTTAAATTCCCACTTGATACTACATATAAGTTTATATCCTCTTTGTTAAGATATTTTCTTAGTGTACAAGAACTCTCACCTCAACCCCTAGTTTGTGGTTTGATCATGATGCCTTCCAAAAATAGTTTTTAATAATAACTTACTCAAATAAAATTAGCATGTGCTAAACATCTTACTAGAACTTACCTCTACTTGGAGCTCACTTCTCTTAAAAAATATGTAAGAAATTTGTTGATTTGTAATATTGGGAGTGGATTTTGTAGAAACCCTAAATTTGTAATGAATTTTTCAAAATAGCTTCAATTGAGCTCAAATATAAGCTATAGTTGTTTCAATATAACCTTGATCAACTATATAGAATGTAAAAAAAATCACTATTTTGTAGCCTTGGGAGTGAATTTGGTGGAAACACCTATTTAACTATAACTCCTTCAAATCTACTCCAAATGATCTTAAATCTAGATTGTAGTAGCTTCAATATGACCTTAAAAAATCCTCAAAAAAATATTTTTTTTGGCCAACTTGAGAGAAATATGCAATTCACTATCTAACCTCTAATTTTATTTTATTTTAAATTACATTGTTTCCTACTTCCAAGATGTCAAGATCATGCTTTAATACCTATTGTAATGAAATGAATTACACAATAGAGGAATATAATAATAAATATGCTACAAATACTTGAGAACAATAAGTCACTTTCAAGGGGAAAACTACTAAATGCCTTAAAAAAGAATAGAATTCATATTGTGATAATAATACTTATGTCATGGATGTCACCCAAGCTAATCTAACTACCTATGCAATACTATATTAATGATCATATAACTTAATTAAGGGTTATGCTAGCCCAATCAAACCAAATGTATCTCAATGCACACTATAGGATAAAGGATGTGACAATAATTTTCACCATTATAAAATTTCAAATAGTAATTTTATGATTTTAAATGTTTATATAATTATTTGTAATATCAAATGATATATTAAGTAGAAATATTCTCCATTTTATGTATTTACATTATAGAACATTCAAAGAAGATTTATCTAGTAATTCTTTTAGGATAAGATTCCTTTTGAAGTTTCTAGGTAAAGGTTATATAAAATACTTATAAGTAGTGTGCTATTTATTTAGGAGTGTGTTCTTATAATTGTATAGTTTTAAAAGAACCCATTTTGTTTGTTTAATTGTCTTAGTTTAATATGTCATAAATTAAATTGTGATCATTAAAAAATATCATTCATTATATAGTGCAAGTTACAAGGGGTCATGTTTGATAATTGTTAGCGGATGAATTAGCCTATTCAAATATAATTTGAATATTAACTCTATTTCCCATGGTGCACTAGGGCCAAACTATTAACAGCCCTGAAAGCATCACAATTGCATTTGTGACTTTCCTCTTAATTTTAGAGGTACAACTCCCTCATATGATTTAATTAGTATTTGGTATGCTTTTACCCGAAAGTAGGAAAGGTGACAAACACTAACTCATAAAAATGAAGTTAATGTGAAATATGCCAAAAGAAAATCACGAATCACTTAACACGCAGACTAGAATGATAAATGATCATTAAGAACACAAATTAAAATACATCATATGTGCAATGGATGAATGCGATGCAACAGTGGACGCCTTACATAGAAAATGTGCCAAAAGTATGCACACAAGTCACAAATTGGTACGATTAACACTATGTTCAAAACTTTGATTCACAAATCGCAAGTTGTTGCAAACATGAATGAAAGAATTAAGAGAGAAAACAAAAATAAAGTTGTTCCTTTCCCTCTATTACAACACAGTGCAATTCAAAAAAATTAGACCCTCAAAGACTCGTTCTAAACAAATATATAGGAAGATAGATCTATCACTATCTTTGCAATTACTAAACGATTGCTAAATATAATGATGCTTTCTTGTCACTCAACTGGCTGACCTGGAGACCAATAGTTAGAGAAGCATTAATGGATGGAAATAATTACATTATGCAAATGATTAGACCTTGGATAGTCACCAAACACTTCTTGTTTCAAGTTTTTCCCCATGGCTGGCCATTCTTTGCAGTTAACATGGTTCATTAGCACTGTATTAAATGGCCAAATCATGCTAACCATAGGATCACACGTGCAAACTGTCCAAATGAGAGATCAATTGGGAGAATTTAAATAAATCTGTCACTTCAAAAATTAATTTAGGCCACATCACCACCCTGTCATTTGCTAGATCTCAATGAAATCCAACTCAGGTACTCTCCCAAATTCCTTTAAATTTGACAAAAATAATCACATTTCACCAACCGAAAGCATTCTAAAAATGGTGAATGCACAAAGTGATGGCGTATTGATCAATGAATTCATCATGATTGAAGAGGTTGAGTGTAGTCCTTTCTTTAGACTGTTATCAGACCAGTTGAGGGAGGTCTTCATGATCTAGAGTGAAGTGGAGGAGGAAGTGTTGCGTGACATATTGGGAGATAAGTTTCTAAATTAGGTCCATGTACACAATGCTACACTTCTTGAGTGTTTTGTTTATACTGTTATTCATGCTTCTGGATGGAGAGACTAGGGAATGAGGGAAACCAAGTGCATGGTTATGCCTGAGCTTCTACACAGGGTGAATGTAGCTCTTGCAGGGCTCAACCACTATCCATGAACTAGTCTCATTGGAGACACTATTTGTATCACAACTATGACACAACATAAAGCAATACAATAAGCTGTGACACTCCTTCACTCGATGTTGGTGTAGAATTATATAGGGTTGTGTTGCCTAATTTCTGCTATCACCATCCCAAATTAAGCATCTCCAGGAGGTGGTGGAGGGAGTCTGCATGTTGATGTTCGCCCTTTGTTTTTGAAAATGATATTTTGATGCCCCCAAATTTTGTAATCAAATACCAATTTCTGTAACACCGATATAATATAATATAGTGAAAGCATTTTTTGATATTCTGGTGTCTCATTCTTTTTGAATATTTCCCAGTTCTAATCATTTTGTTGTATCATGCAATGGTATTCTTTCATACTCCCTCTGTATGGCATCTTGTAACTATGCAATTTTACCTGTTCCTTCATTCTACATTATTATCATTCATTTAATTAGTCTAAAAGAGATCACTAAAATGCACTATAATGAAACCAACCTGTACTCTCATCATTTTTTTCCTTCTTTCAAGAA
Source organism: Sequoia sempervirens (assembly GCA_007258455.2). Lineage (NCBI taxonomy): Eukaryota > Viridiplantae > Streptophyta > Pinopsida > Cupressales > Cupressaceae > Sequoia > Sequoia sempervirens. Next base: position 7,889 of record VDFB02309011.1, read on the forward strand.
ATTCCCTTTGAGATGGTAAAAGCAAGGGTTCATGAAACCCTAACAAGAATCACTGATGGTTTTCAAACCAACTAAAACTCCCACCTATGCTGGAAAAATCTAACTTTCCTTCACCGATAGTATTTTTGACAAGTTTGTGAACTTCAAGTAGGGACTGCTAACATTAAATTTTCAAGTATAAAGACTTCATTAGGTGCCTCCATTGTTCAGGAAGTTATAACAACTAAACAACTTACCACCCACATAAGATAATGAACTAGTTTAAAGGGAAATCAACATGAACAAAAGTTAGAACAACTTAGGTAGAGTCCATCAAGGTTAGAGGAACTTAATGAAACACCACCAAGCATCTAAACCAAAACTTAAGTAGGGGTGCTAATTTCAAGGGTAGTGACCAAAATATGGGTATCAGTGGCTTTGACTAGAGACAAGGACTGAAGAGGATGCAACAAGGATCCCAAAGATGTTTAGAACTAGTGCTTTCTCCATTGGGAATAGAGTCATAAAAAGAGGAGGAACCAAACCAAAAGCAAGCACAAAACTCAAAGAAGATTTATCTAGTAATTATTTTAGGATAAGATTCATTTTGAAGTTTTCTAGGTAAAGGTTATATAAGATACTTATAAGTAGTGTGTTATTTATTTAGGAGTGTTTTCTTATAATTGTATAGTTTTAAAAGAACCCATTTTGTTTGTTTAATTGTCTTAGTTTAAGATGTCATAAATTAAATTGTGATCATGAAGAAATGTCATTCATTATATAGTGCATCTCACAAGAGATCATGTTTGATTATTGTTAGTGGATGAATTGGCATGTTCAAATATAATTCAAATATTAACTCTATTGCATGTGGTGCACTAGGGCCAAACCGTTAACAACTTTGGAAACATCTCAATTGCATTTGTAAATTTCCTCAAAATTTTAGAGGTACAACTCCCTCATATGATTTAATTAGTAATTGGCATTCTTTTCACTTGAAAGAAGGAAAGGGGACAAACACTAACTCATAAAAGTGAAGTTAACGCGAAATAAGCCAAAAGAAAATCATGAATCACTTAGTGCACAGACTAGAATGATCAATGATCATTAAGAAAGAAGATTAAAGTATATATCATATGTGGAATGGATAAATGCAATGTAACAGTGGATTCCATACACAGAAAATGTGTCAAAAGTACACACACAACTCATAGATTAGTACGATTAACACTACATTCAAAACTTTGATTCACAGATTGCAAGTTGTTGCAAAGATAAATGAATGAATTAAGAGAGAAAACAAAAATAAAGTTGTTCCTTCTCCTTTGTTACAATACAGTGCAATTCAGAGAATCCAAACCCTCAAAGAGTTGTTCTAAACAAATATATAGGAAGATAGATATGTTACTATCTTGGAAGTTACTAAACAGTTGCTAAATATAACGATGCTTTCTTGCCGCTCAACTACCTGATCTAGAGACCAATAGTCGGAGAAGCATTAATGGTCAGAAATAATTACATTATGTAAATGATAAGACCTTGGATAGTTACCAAACACTTCTTGTTTCAAGTTCTACCTTGTGGCTGGCCATTCTTTGTAGTTAACATGGTTCACCAACACCGTATTAAATGGCCAATTCATACTAACCATAGGATCACACGTGCAAACTATTCAAATGAGAGATCAATTGGGAGAATTTAAATAAATCTTGGTCACATTAGAAATTAATTTAGGCCACATCACCATCCTATCATTTTCCATATCTCAATGAAATCTAGTTCAGATATGCTCCCAAATTCTTATAAATTTGATAAACACAGCCACATTTCACCAACTAAAAGCATTCTAAAAATAGCGAGTGCATAGAGTGATGGCCTATCCATGAATGAATTCATTGTGATTGAATAGGTTGAGTGTATTCCTCTCTTTAGACTGTTATCAGACCAGTTGAGGGAGGTCTTCATAATCCATAGTGAAGTGGAGGAAGAAGTGTTGAGCGACATACTAGGAGAGAAGTTTTGAATCACACTTCTAGATGGAGAGACTAGGGAATGTGGGTAGCTGAGTGCATGGTTAGGCTTGAGTTTTTGCACATGGTGAATGATGTAGCTCTTGCAGGGATCAACCACCATCCATGAACTGGTCTCATTGGAGACACTATCTGCAACACAACTACGACCCAACATGGTGCAACAAAAGAAGTTGTGACACTCCTTCATGCGGGGTTGGTGTAGAATGATATGGGGTTGTTTGCCCAATTTCTATAATATCATAAACATCTGTTGTCACCAGCCTAGATTGAGCGTCTCCAAGAGGTGGTGGAGAGAGTCTGCCTGATGATGTTGACCCTGTGTGTTTGAAAAGGATATTTTGATGCCCCCAAATTTTGTAATCAAATACCAATTTTTGTAACACTGATATAATATAATATAATGAAAGCATTTTTTGATATTCTGGTATATCATTCTTTCTGAATACTTCCCAGTTCCAATTTTTTTGTTGTATCATGCAATGGTATTCTTTCATACTCCCTCTGTATGGCATCTTGTAACTATGCGATTTTAACTGTTCCTTCATTTTTCATTATTATCATTCATTTAATTAGTCTGAAAGAGATCACTAAAATGCACTATAATGAAACCAACATGTACTCTCATCATTTTTTTCCTTCTTTCAAGCAATTCCCTTTGAGATGGTAAAACCAAGGGGTTTGTGAAACCCCAGTGAGAAACGTCGATGGTTTTCAAACCAATTAAATTTATTGCTCGTGCTTGAAAACTCTAACTTTCCTTCACCAACGGTCTTTTTGACAAGTTTGCAAACTTCAAGTACGAACTGCTAACATTAAATTTTCAAGTATAAGGACTTCATTAGGTGCCTCCATTGCTCAGGAAGTCATAACTAAACAATATTCCACCCACATAAGACAATGAACTAGTTTAAAGGGAAAGTGACATGAAAAAAAGTTAGAACAACTTAGGTGGAGCCCGTTGGGGTTAGAGGAACTTAATGAAACACCACAAAGCATCAAAACTTAACCAAAACTTAAGTAAGGGTGCCAATTTCAAGGGTAGTGACCAAAATTGGGGTAATAGTGGTTCTGACTGGGGACAAGAACTAAAAAGGACACAACAAGGATCCCAAAGATGTTTGGAACTAGTGCTTTCTCCATTGGGCATAGATTCGTAAAAAGAGGAGGAACTAAACCAAAAAAAGAAACCAAACCAAAATCAAGCACAACAAAAATGATGCACCAAAAGGGAACTATGTACAGGGTAGGATAAGATCTACCAGAGGAAAGATGAAAAAATGCTCATGTGAAACCATTGACTGGTTGAGAGAAAAATGACCCAGACCTAAAAAAGCCTATCACCCCATGCAACATCTGAATAATGGTAAAGATTTGAATTGATCGAATACTGATATCACTGAAGAAATTACCACCCATCACATCTCCAAACAACCATCGCTCATCATAGGTTTCTTTCTGAGGAAGATAATCCTACATCAAAACATCAATTTTACCATTTACACTCCTCTGAGGCTCGATCACCTAAATAATTTCCCCTTTACGCAATAGTTTTGAATTTCCTTGTGTCACTGTAGCAATGTGCCTTTTCATCTTATGGATTGCATCTTCATCACCATTTCCCCTTAGTGATCCCATTGTATTTTCACCCTCAATTGATTCAAGAATTTTCATTTCATCAACATCCGAAAAACAAGTATCCTCTCCTGTCATCATATCTTGAGCACAAAAACTTGGAACCTCAAATAGGGAATTGCACTATACCTCAAATGATTCATCAAACATAAATAGAGGATTAGACCTCATATACCATTCCACTTCACCCTCTTCATTTTCAACTTGAAGATCCTTGTCATTCTTTTTCATCATATCCTAGGTATCATAATCAAGATTTTTGAAGGTGAACACTTCATATTATGGAGTGATCATAGAGTTTGGTAACTGGTTTTCTTCAACAAGATTACAAGGAAGCATTGTATCCTTAGAAGAAAAAGGAGAAATAGATTGAAATGTAGAATTTTTTCATACCCGAGGTGAAAAATCCTCATCTTCACTTGATGAACTAAAGTCATCCTCTATTCCAATTGAGGTATTTAGGCTATATACCTGAGCATTCTAAGCTTGATTAATCTTTTCCTCATTTATTTTTTATCCTGTCGAAGGTGTGTAGAACTCAAGACTGTCAAATTCATGTTTTCAACAATAGGACTAGGTTGATTGGAAATATATAAATAGTCAGAGGACTTATAAACAGGTGATGGGGGAGCAATAAGAGACTTTATAACACAATCTAGCTTCAATATTCCCACAGTAATTAGGTCATCTTTAATAGTCACCACTTCAAGTTGAGCTTGTTCTATCCCACAAATTTTATCTCTTTATAATAAGTTGAACATTGGGATTCAAAGTAGACATAATTATATGGAATTGGATTACCTTGCTCGGTTGCTCAGGCATTGGGATTCGTTGAAGTACTTGATTGAAATGATATACAAAATTTCTCATAGGTTCTTTTTCTTCCTTCACGATATGAAAGAATTGTCGAACCAAAGCAACGGTATTGACGACACCTTTGAACCTTCTAAGAAATTTTTCTTCAAGGATGTCCCAACTAGTTATACAACCTTTTTCTAGTCCTATGAACCATTCTTCCACCTTCTCAATTAGGCTATCAACAAAGATCCTAATGAAAACATCTTCCTCCTAAATTCCTAGGATCCCACTTACCGTGGTCATAACTAGAATGTGTTCATTTGGATCTTATGAATCATTGCCAGGGAATTATGGGAAACTTTTCCTTGAGACAGCGAGTAGATCATTACATTGTGATAGGGCTAGTGGTCCAATACAATTTCCTCAAGGGTTAAGAGCCATGATCATTCAGAGTTGCCAACTCCACTATGGAGTGAAAAGAGATGAAAATCCTAGGTCAATTCCTAGGTGGTGGTTGAGCTGAAGGAGGGTCCTGGCGTTGATTAGGATGTTGATTGGGATGTTGAGGTAGGTTATCGTAGTATTCAAACACCAACCTAGGGAACGTTCAACCACGGGTCTGGGTGGACGTTGGGCCCATTCTTCTTCTTCTTACAAGAAAAAAATAGCCTTCATATAGTTAGTAACACTCCTTCTGTACCTCCAAGCAAGAGTACTTAATTGTGAAATGAATGTCTTCTTGTGATGCCTGCATCCAATGTAAACTAGGCTGAAGTATGGGAAAGACATTTTCATGAGGTAGTACCATTTTGCTGCATGACCTAGAAGCGACTTGTTAAAATTATATTTCTTCCCCAATAGAGTCGCCAAAAATATGTTAGCAGATGAATTGGCATGTTCAAATATAATTTGAACATTAACTCTATTGCATGTGGTGCACTGGGGCCAAACCGTTAACAACTCTGGAAACGTCACAATTGCATTTGTGACTTTCCTCTGAATTTTAGAGGTACAACTCCCTCATATGATTTAATTAGTAATTGGTATACTTTTTACCCAAAAGCAAGAAAGGTGACAAACACTAACTCATAAAAATGAAGTTAATGCAAAATAAGCCAAAAGAAAATCACAAATCACTTAGTGCATAGACTAGAATGATCAATGATCATTAAGAATAGAGATTAAAGAATATCATATGTGCAATGGATGAATGCAATTCAATAGTGGACGCCTTACATAGAAAACATGCCAAAAGTATGCACACAACTTAGAGATTGGTATGATTAACACTACATTCAAAACTTTAATTCACAGATCACAAGTTGTTGCAAACATGAATGAATGAATTAAGAGAGAAAATAAAAATAAATCCGTTCCTTTTCCTCTGTTACAACATAGTGCAATTCAAAAAATTCGGACCCTCAAAGCATCTTTCTAAACAAATATATAGGAAGACACATCTATTAGTATCTTGGAAATTACTAAATGATTGCTAAATATAATGACATTTTCTTGCCGCTCAACTTCCTGACTTGGAGACCAATAGTCAGAGAAGCATTAATGGCCGAAAATAATTACATTATGCAAATGATAAGACCTTGGAAAATCACCAAACGCTTCTTGTTTCGATTTTTTCCCTGTGGCTGGCTATTCTTTGTAGTTAACATAGTTCACCAACATCGTATTAAATGGCCAATTCATGCTAACCATAGGATCACACGCGCAAACTGTCCAAATGAGATATCAATTGGGAGAATTTAAATAAATATTGGTCACATTAGAAATTAATTTAGGCCACTTCACCATCCTGTCATTTGCTAGATCTTAATGAAATCCAGCTAAGATACTCTCCCAAATTCCTATAAATTTGACAAACACAACCGCTTTCACCAACCGAAAGCATTCTAAAAATGGCGAGTGCACAGAGCGATGGTGTATCAATGAATGACTTCATCGTGATTGAAGAGGTTGAGTGTAGTCCTCTCTTTAGACTATTAACAGACTAGTTGAGGGAGGTCTTTGTGATCCAAAGTGAAGTGGAGGAGGAAGTGTTGCACGACATACTAGGAGAGAAGTTTTTGAATTAGGTCTATATACACAATGCTACACTTCTTGAGTGTTTTGTTTATACTATTGTTCGCACTTCTAGACAGAGAAACTGGGGAATGAGGGAAACTGAGTGCATGGTTAGGCCTGAGTTTCTGCACAAGGTGAATGTAGCTCTTGTAGGGCTCAACCACTATCCACAAATTGGTCTCATTGGAGTCACTATTTTCTTTACAACTGTGATCCAACATGAAGCAATAGAAGAAGTTGTGACACTCCTTCGTGCAGGGTTGGTGTAGAATGATATGGGGTTGTTCGCCCAATTTTTGTAATCCCATGAAAATATGTTATCACCAGCCCAAATATAGCATCTCCAGGAGGTGGTGGAGGGAGTCCACATGTTGATGTTCACCCTGTGTGTTTGAAAAAGATATTTTGATGCCCCCAAATTTTATAATCAAATACCAATTTTTGTAACACTGATATAATATAATATAATGAAAGCATTTTTTGATATTTTGGTGTCTAATTCTTTTTTAATATTTCCCAGTTCCAATTGTTTTGCTATATCATGCAATGGTATTATTTCATACTCCCTATGTATGACATCTTGCTACTATGTGGTTTTAACTATTCCTTCATTCTGCATTATTATCATTCATTAAATTGGTCTAAAAGAGATCACTGAAATGCACTATAATGAAACCAACCTATACTCTCATCATTTTTTGCCTTCTTTCAAGCAATGCCCTTTGAGACGATAAAACCAAGGGTTCATGAACCCCTAGCGGGAATTGCCGATGGTTTTCAAATCAACTAAAACTCTCGCCCATGCTTGAAAACTCTAACTTTCCTTCACTGGTGGTCTTTTTGACAACTTTATGAACTTCAAGTACAAACCGATAACATTAAATTTTCAAGTGTAAAGACTTCATTAGGCACATCCATTACTCAAGAAGTTATAACAATAAACAACCCATCGCCCACATAAGATAATGAACTAGTTTAAAGGGATTTAGCGGTGTGAAAAAAAGTTAGAACAACTTAGGCAGAGCCTGCCAGGGTTAGAGGAACTTAATGAAACACCGCCAAACATCTAAACTTAACCAAAACTTAAGTAGGGGCGTTGATTGCAAGGGTGGTGACCAAAATCAGGGTAAAAATTATACAAGTCAATCAAAATACATAATTATATATTTTATGCTTCTAATGATGCTTTGAGAGGGTGTATCTTATATAGACTTTACATTATTTGTTATTTGGAGCATCCAAAATCTCAAATAACAAATAATTTTTTGACGTTTTACTTTCAATCCTTTGAAAGAGAGGCCATTTACCACTTTTACTACACATATTTTGTTGAAAAGTACTTTATTTCTAGTTCCTGGCGGAGTTTTGAGAGGGTCAATATCTTATATAGAATTTGGTACATTATTTAAGACATCAAAATCTCAAATAACAAATAATGTGTCAACCTTTTACTTTCAATCCTTTGAAAGAGAGGCCATTTACCACTTTTACTACACATATTTTGTTGGAAAGTACTTTATTTCTAACTATGATTTTCTTTGTGTGACTGTTCACCTACTCTAAATAGGCAAGATGTTCTAGATTGTGGTTGATGACATTTATAATATCTATATGTTTTATTGTCTCTTTCATTTATTTAAGATGTCAAATTAAATTGTGATCACGAAAAAATGTTATTCATTATGTAGTGCATGTTACAAGAGATCATGTTTGATTGTAAAATTCAATCAATTTACATAATTATATATTGTATGTTTCTAATGATGTTTTGAGAGGGTGTATCTTATATAGAATTTACATTGTTTGTTATTTGGAGCATCCAAAATCTCAAATAACAAATAATGTGTCAACCTTTTACTTTCAATCCTTTGAAAGAGAGGCCATTTACCACTTTTACTACAAATATTTTGTTGGAAAGTACTTTATTTCTAACTATGATTTTCTTTGTGTGACTATTCACCTACTCTAAATAGGCAAGATGTTCTAGATTGTGGTTGATGACATTTATAATATCTATATGTTTTATTGTCTCTTTCATTTATTTAAGATGTCAAATTAAATTGTGATCATGAAAAAATGACATTCGTTATGTAGTGTGTGTCACAAGAGATCATCTTTGATTGTAAAATTCAATCAATTTACATAATTATATATTATATATTTCTAATGATGTTTTGAGAGGGTGTATCTTATATAGAATTTACATTGTTTGTTATTTGGAGCATCCAAAATCTCAAATAACAAATAATGTGTCAACCTTTTACTTTCAATTCTTTGAAAGAGAGGCCATTTACCACTTTTACTACACATATTTTGTTGGAAAGTACTTTATTTCTAACTATGATTTTCTTTGTGTGATTGGTCACCTACTCTAAATAGGCAAGATGTTCTAGATTGTGGTTGATGGTATTTATAATATCTATATGTTTTATTGTCTCTTTCATTTATTTAAGATGCCAAATTAA
>VDFB02309012.1:0-24095 GCA_007258455.2 Sequoia sempervirens
AGTAGGAGGTAGAAGTAGATGATAGAAGATAAAATGGTATAAGATTGAATATAACAGAGATATAAGGAATGTAATGATTGATTATTGATATAATGAATATAAAGAACTCTAAATGTTAATCTATCTTGTGTGTGGATGCTATTTTATTCTATTTACAACTCATCTTGGATCCGAAATACCTTCTTGTGTCATCTCAATAGAACCTACTCTAGGATCACAAAATACAACCATTATAGATATTTTGGGAACAAATCTCTACTTTTTAACTCTCAAATTTTTTGCTAACATTATTCCCTCAAATTCAAAAAGTAAAACAAGTTTTGATGAAGCAATTGCATCTCTTTTAGATTAACAATTGAGATATAAAATTATGTAAATACACATAATTAGCCTTATTTTGTTGTTGTTGAACTAATTTTTCCTTCAATTTATGTTGTTGTAACGTATATACGTATTCTTCCCAGTCATGTAAGCATTAAAATACAATCTCTCATATTATGTTGTTGCTCATTTTTATATATAACTAATCCTTAGCAGATAATATTAAATCTCTTATCTTTTAATGAATTGGATATATTTTAATATTAAGTATAATTTATTTTTGGAAATTTCAATTGGTTTCTCTTTAGTTTTGGGGCTTGCCACTGGTGAAATTGATTGTATTTTCTTAATTCTAGTCACCATGCCTATTTTAGACACCTAAAATTGACATATCATCATTACTTGTCTATTCCTTCTATAATTGATTGAATACAACCCTAATCATTTAATTAACTAACTATATCCATCCCCTTATTAATTAATAAAATCATTATTCATCACTATTCACTTGCACTTATTTCTAGCCTAAATCATTAAATCATATTCCTCACATAGACCACCTTACATAAATAAATCCAATTATTTATTTACCTAAATCCCCTATCCCTTTCCCAAAAATTAAATTAAATATTTATTTTTAACAAGCCCAATGTTCTACCCATTGATTTTTACTAAGTTCAACCCACAAGTGAATAGTTTATTATACCAACATTTAGCAATAAAAAAATTCTTTTTTAATTCAATAACAAGATGCAAATTTGAAATTATCCCATTTCAAACTTTCCCATTGCATTTACAAAGAAACATTACAAAATCCCAAGTAACGATTCCATATTACATAATCCCATGTAATGATAACATTTTTCCATTTACAATTTCCATAAAGATAGAGATACATGAATACATACATAGCTTCCAAGAGCTTAATAAAAACATAGATACAAATGGTTTAGATATCCTTGCTAGCATACATCCTCAAATCTTGGATGCCAACTATATGAGGGAGAGCATCACTCAAGCGCTTTTCTGCCAACCACAAACTTACTGTGGTCCTCACACATCTACCTAACTAGTAAGATGGCTCTACCCTTCGACGAAGAGATTGGTTTGGTAACCTCATAATACTAGCCTTCCTTAGCATGGTGCTGTGTCCTACATATCTAGAGCTACCATCCATTAGATACAACCTACATGTATGGTGTTCCTTATAACCTAGTATGCAAACCTAGATCACAATGAACCAAAAGTGTAAACAGTGGCTACTTACACCACCTTGGCCAAAGAATTCAATACCCATTACTTCGAGTGTAGGTCATATGTTCACTCACCCTTAGCTCAAATTGGTATTTGACCATTCATACTCTTTTCAATCATAACATACATTCAAACTAAAAGGTGATGACATAACAAATTGACTAACTAGGTTACTCCCATACCACAAATTATCCCAACCCTAGGAATAACCAAGTTAAACATACATGCACACATACTAAATGACCAAATAGGTTACTCTCATTCCATGGATTATCCTAACCCCAGGAATATCCAAGTTAACCACCCATGTTTAAACTAAAATTTCCATTAAAGCACTTCAAGATAATAACATATCTCATACTTCACAATCCATGCAACATACATATGGTCTTTATAAACTAAATAAAGTTCCAATAGAAACATAACCAAAAAAATTGCAACATATAGTTTATATGTATATGCCAATCAAAAGGGTTTCATCAAAACAAGAATCTACCAAGAATCATGCAAGCTTATCCAAAATAAGAAATAATCTAAGTTCATACAAGAAGGCTCAACATGCATTTAAACCATCATTTCCATAAACAATGACATTCATTGACAAATATCATTTCAAGAATACAAAAAGAATAGAGTAATAAAAATCAACATGCCTGGAATTATAGCTCCAGATGAAAATATTGCTTCCCAAGATCTACTCCCACAATCATGCTTTCTACTTCTTCTAAGCTCAGTGTATCTCCAATTCTAGCCTCTTACAAGAACTCTCAACCAATATAAATCCACAAAACAAAATCTCTTTCTCACTAAATCTTTCAACAACACACTTGCACAAAAAACCACAACAAAATAATAAGAAGAAATCATAATGAATGAGTGTAACAAAAGTTAGAGAAGATGCCTCTGTTTATACTTAAAACTGAGAAACTCAATGCTACAAACAAGCTCACAAAGTCGCCAACTTCTCTGTTCCCATCGCCACCACTTCAACAACAAACTAATTCCCTTCTAAAATACATCAACTCAACCACCAAGAATAAAATGTGGCTATTTTAAACTCTTAATTTGCAACACTTAAACATTCCATATATTCTCAGCTTCTCAAATAAGAACGAGTCACCATTTCCAAGAGACAACGATGACTCTTTTACTAAGTCAAATACAAAAATGCACACCTACAGGTTTCCTAATTGCTATGCAAGTCGACTATGTTCTTAAGCTTCATCCAACTTTGGCTTGACAAAGTCTTCATGCTCATATTTAGCTCTGCTTGGTTCTTAGACTTCTATTTGCTTTATTCCACCTATTATGACACTGCATACTTTACACATCAACATGTTGTGCGTGGGTTTATATTAGCAGAAAATTTAACATATTTCATCACTTCACTATAGCGTAGCTTAAGGATTTTAATATTCCTTAGCAAATATCATTCACACTTTGTATAAAAACATTATGTGCTAGCTTTAAACTCTCTTTCATGCACACATTATATGTGCAACATATATTCATAATTATACTAGTTTTTATTTACACTGATTACCATTGTATGGATCACGCTTTATATGTACCATGTTTACTTTCAAACATTTCACAATGCATTTAACATTATATATAATTATATATATATTATAATGTTATCATTATAATATATATATATATATATATATATATACATAAAATTATTGGTTGATATTTAAATATATTCATAATTATGTATAATAATATGTATATACATATATATTTTATATATATATTAATATGTATGTATAGGTATTTTAGACATTGAAAATGGTCCTAAGCAATATCATGCACTCGAAATAGGTTTATTAACATCATTTCTTCTTTTGACCATCCTCTTTTCGCTTCATTAATTAAATTAACCTAGCTAATTTAATTAATTTTATAATTTTCGTCTATTAACCTAACACATCAAATCAGGTTAATTCACCCCCTTTCACGCTAACATTTCATCCTATTAAATTATATAAATCAAAATATTTAATTTAATTTCTTATGTCATCTTATTTAATTAAATAACCCTAAGTTATTTAATTAAAAGTCATTTCAACCTCCCCCCATTCATTAAATCATTTAATTTAATGAATATCATCTTTATTCTTCAAATCCCCTAATTGCATGATTAAACCTTATTTAATTAGCAATTAAACTAATTTTCCTCTAAAAGGGGAATATTCCCATGGAATATTCCTTATCGCCTTTTTGCACAATTAAGAATTTCTTTTAATATGCAAAATGCATTTTATCCTCACCCAAATAAATATTCCAAATGAATATTCTTATTCCTCCATCATTTGAAAAAGAGATATTTCACTTAGCTTCTTAAACAAGTTTTAACCTTTAGCCTTTTGAACAAGTCACCTTTGACCTGTGTGAGTAGGTCAAAATTGTGTTTGTTTGGAGCAATTGTGAACCCTTGATTAAATCCCATCATGCATTCTCATCCATTGATGAGAATCCATGATCCATGTTTCTTCTTCCTTTCATCTTTGACCGTTGATTAAGCTTTTCAATCTCAAGCCTCCATTTCTCATTTGCTTTCCTATAAATAGATCACTATTTGGAGACAAATGGATCCATCTTTCAATTGCAAACCTATGCTATTGAATTCACTTGCACTCACACTCATCTTTTACTCACTTTTAGTTAATCTTAATTGCATAATAGCTTAGAGCATCCATTAATGGCTTCCATGCATCCATCTTAGTTGGTATATGAATTAGGGTTTTCATCTTTTAGCTTAGAATTAGCTTAGATTAGCTTAGCAATTGCATAATTAGTTCATTTTTAGCATAAAATCATGGTAACTTAGCTTGCATCATGTCTAATTTAGCATAAACTAGGTTTTCATACATCAATCACAATGGTTTCAGTGATTCTCTTCCATAGAATTGATTGAAACAGGCTCACTAATCACGGGATTGGGAAAGGGTCATCGTTTCACATCAACATGACACCAATCCCCCAATAGAATAATTTTCAATGGATTAGAGTAGGTATTTCAAAAGCTTTTGTAGTTTAACATGTTAAATTTTAATGGCTTCCACTTCGATTTACATTGAATGATTTTATTAGGACTGAGGTTTAGTGGCTAAATCGCACTTCGATTCCTCATGGATCAATTGTGATTAACCCGTACTAATCCATCGGTCACATTTTGGCATTAGGAGGGATTTACTAAATTTGTTTGATGATTTTCTCTTAAAAATTCTGTGAGTTGCAGGTTTCCAGGCTAGAGCAACACTTTTGGAGGCTCCAACGACGCTATTTTTCAATAGAGTGATGCTATTATTTACCAGAGCGATGCTCTTATTCACCAGAGTGATGCTTTTGCAAAAGCGTTGTTATAATTGAAAAAATCATCACTATATTGCTATAGCGATGATATTGTTTTCTTGCTTTTATAGTCTATCTTAAAATGGTCATATCTTGGTCATACAGAGGACTTTTTTGAAGCTTTTTTTTAAAAATGGGGTAAAATTTCATGGTCTACGCAATGGTATAAATTTTTTCAATTTTGGTGGAGTTAAATTTTCCATTTTGCATCTAAAGTCAAATCACATTGCAACTTGGTCTAGGTTTTAGGGTTTTAATGCTTAATCATTTATCTAACCCTAACATCTTGTTTTCTTGATTTAATCTAACATTTGGAACATGGATTGTAGGTTTTAAGAGGAGCATGGATCACTTAATTGAAGAAAAAGCATTCTTGTCTTTAAATATCATAATTGTAACAAGTGTTTCGACACTTTTGGGGCAATTATAACCCATCATATGCTACTTTGGTTTATGTTTTAGGAAAAATAAATTTCCATTGGGTTTTAAAACTTATAATCTTAGGACCAACTAGTTTTCAATTGGGCTTAAAATTCATTTTCAAAGTTGGTTAAAATTGAACCCTCATCATTGTTTTTTGGGTTTAAAACGAACACCCAAACATGATTAAAATTGAACCCTCACATCATCATTTTATTTGGGCTTAAAATTGAACAAGGCAACTTCATATTTCATTTGGTGCTTAAAACGAACTCATCACTGCTTTGAAGGGTTAAAATTTACAACTATTTGCTATTTTTATGATTTTCAATGATGTTAGTGGATGCGTATGCAATTCTCTCGCGCCATTTGGCGATCTTGAGAAATAGAAACATTCCTTAACACTTTTCAAAATCACCTAAATCTTTCATTTGGATTAAAATTGAACCCCTTTGCGAGTGTGAGAAAAAGGTGTGGCGTGTGTTCTCTCTTTGTTCATGCAAGCAAAGATGATCAAACCACAAACGTAATTCCTTGCTATTGTTCACCTTTAGAGGGCCTACCTCCCCACTTCAAAAGGAGGGAATGACCCAATCGGTAACGAGCTAATGCCAAGCTCTTCCAAATCACGATATAAATGTGTGGTTGCAATGAAAATTGTGATCAATGGGAAGTGGTACATGATAGCTCTCCTCCAATATCTTTATGATGCGTAAAGCCCTTGTTCTAAGGGTTGGGAGACCTCTTGACAGAGTTTATCATTGCACCCCCTAAACTGGAAGTCCTTATTATGAACCTCTATTTAGAAGCCAAAAATCCTTAATATTTGTTGGTGCAAGAACAGTCGTTTTGAAGTTGCCCCACATTTGTACTATTCAATTGTAGAAAAAAAAAATCCTTTTGATCTCTGGATTTTAAGGATTTTGAGATTTGGTGGTCTCAAGAAGTGTGTGCCATGGAGGGGAGCCAGTGTCAACAAATCTCTAACTGTTCACATTGTTTAGTGTTTGGAGAAATCTGAGTGGGGACTCAACAAATATAGCCATTTCAAACCTAGGGTTGTAATGATTGTGAGTCAGTTTAACACTTTGCTTGGTTTCAAAACGATATAAAAACAAACATTCACTATCTTAAAATTTCAAAAACTTTGGTTTAAATATGGACCTCTTGAGTTAGCCTTGATATTACTGCTTATCCTAAGGATTTATCCTTAGCAATTTCTAAATATTTGACATTAATCTCAAATCCATATTTCCAAAGACAACATAGGCAATTGTGGCTTTAATCTCATAATTTTCACAAAATGGACATTGTGAAATTTATGATGTTTTTGACATAAACATCTATTTTGAAAACATAATCAAGACAAGTGTTTGTAAAATCAATTCACTTAAGTAAGATAAAATTGAAAAATTGAACCCCACATGACCATTTGGCGACCGATCACACCAGTTGAACAACCCGACCTTATGCCCACTATCATACAAGAAAAACATTGCAAACATTGAGTCCAAAACCATTGGGTCCTATTTCCAAAATCATTTGAGTTCTATTTTACCAAAATCATTGAGTCCTTAGGGTTTGATCACTTTAGAGATATAGCATGTTTCTCACTACCTTGGTCTTGGAAAACAAAAGTTCATTATAGGTCAACATTTCATCCATCCTTCATCACATTTCATCCTTCACTTCACCAAACTTTACAAACTTTTGAATACACCAACACTTTGGACTTAGACATCAATCAACCCAAACCATAACTTAGCTACTTTGTATGTGAAATGAATCCTTTTCCATGCATTTGGTTAAGTTAGTTATCATCTTTGAAATAGTTTATCTTGAAGTTCACGAGTCTACCCTAAAGATTTCCAAGTTCATAAACATCCTTTATCAAACATCAAACATCAAAACTATTATGTCAAAAGTGTTTTCCCAAAACGTTTGCAAAGATTACTTTCCACATCATTCACCTTTTTCATCTCCCATTGTCACCATTGGTCCAAAACACCTTAGAGGTTAACTTTTGTAACAAGGTCAAAACACAAGAAAAACATGGAATATAAACTTGATCATCCATCATGAGTGGTCTAAATCAACCAAACTATCAAAACCTTACAATACCAATTGATTATCAAAGCTCGCATTTATACAATTCACACATGGGATCATTATATCCTACAAACCTCAATGCTACAAAAAATGTGAGTATGCCCAATCTAAATTTTGGAACACATTTTCCTATGGTAGATTTAAATCAAATTCAAAACCTACAAATCTATCAGCCAAATGATCAATACATGAGTCTTCAACAAAACAACATTATGCCATCAAATAAATACATGCCAAATGTGAATATACCAAATACAAACTTACCAAACATGAACATATCAAATGCACACTTGGTGAACTATGGGATAGATACGTTTGAAAATCACACCAATGTTGTTCAAAATCCAAACAAGATACTGGAAACTCAATGTATTAATCCAAATAAAGGAAACACCATGAAAAATCAAGGTTACCTAAATCAAAGCAATGTGTTTCCCAACCACAACAATGTTCAATGCCAACCTGTAATGCAAAATATAAACATCACCCCAAATCAGAACACGGTAAAAATCAATTTGTGCATGATCCCATACAAATACCACAAGTGTATATTCCAAATATGCTTGACAAAAAACCAAATCCACTACACCAAGGGTATCAAGATCAAAATCAAGATCAATTTATGCGAAATCAAATTGCTACACTTAGAAAATTCATTGATTCATATCACCAAGAGACATCTCCACCCCAAAATATACACACTCCCCCATTGGTTAAACCATGTCATCAAAACATTGAGTTGTGTCCGCAACCACATCAAGAATAGCATCTTCAATATCAAGAAGTTGGATATCAAAATCAACAACCTCAACAACCAGATCAATCACCACATCTCCAAGAAAAATCACAACTAGATAAATCTCAACAAGCACAAATCTCACAAGATGAAAAACGTGAATACAATCCTTTGGGAGAGCCAATTGAATCAACATTAAAACACTAGTCCATGCTAAACATATCAAACATCCAGAATCATTAAATGGGGGTGAACCTAACACCAAGTTCCCATGGGATTATGATAATGATTATTGTGAATACCATAGTACAAAAGGTCATGACACGTCAAATTGTATCGAACTCAAAGATCTCATCCAAGACCTTCTTGATCAAGAAAAAATAACTGTTGAAGACAATGATCAAGATTCAACCATTAATGATGGCAGTGAAAATCTCTCCACCACAATTGTTGAAAACAATGATCAAGGTCCATCCATCAATGAGCACCTTGAAGATGTTTCTACCACATCCAACGATCAAATCAACATACATCAAGACTCATTTTTTAATCATGATCAAAACCCATCAACAATATCCAACAACGATCCGTTTCAAGAAGCATTAACATATCATTTGATCCTATGATTGAAAACATAGACACTATCCCCACCACCATGTTTGAGGAAAAAATTTGAGATTCATCTACCAATGATCATGTTGATAATGTCTCTCCATCACCTAACAAGTTAGAGGAGATATCTCAAGAATTTATTCCAAAGAATGATCAAAATCTTTCACCTAAGTCTAGCAATGGTCCTTTCCAAGACATATTGACATCCTTTGACCTCATGGTTGCAGATATTGAGGGAATCATCAACTCAACACTTGATTCAAATTCACTTGAATATCAAGAAAATATTGAGCCAATACCCATGCCTAATGAAGACATTCAAGAACCTTTGTAAGAAATCCATCCTTTGCAATTGACCTATGTCAAGAACTTGATCCAAAGCACATCGAAAGAAATTCCAAAATTAATCAAGATCAAGAATCTATATCTCCAAGATACTACCATGATCTAATGGGTATTTTCCAATCCATACAAGATGTCATAAATAATGATCATATCCATATATCACATACTCCTCCATCTACCCATGAGATGATTACTCCTAATGGACATGTAGATGATCTTCATCCAAAACAAGAGTCTCATACTCTTGATATCATTACCAAGGAACAAGAGTCTCCTACTCTTAATATTTTTACACATGATCAAGGCATAACAAAATCCATAGATATATCAAAAATTGATCATGAAGAAGACCTCTACATAGATGGTAAAACAAAAAAATCCTTTAAAGAGAAAGTAGAAATGGATCATGAAGAAGACTCCTATATGGATTGTATAGCATCAACACCTTTTGAAGAAGCATCAAAACCAGACACATCCTCCAAATAGATTAAAGAAAGTGAGTATGAGGATATCAAGAATTATAAAAAATTGGCAAAGAAAAAGCATCTTGAATAGGAAGGAAATGGTTTGACAACAACATAATCAAAGCATGTTAGTAATAATCCCATAATAATGGGGGCAACTTTATCTAGTTCAAACACCAACATGGGGAGCATGAAGAGTCCTTATGATGAAATGGCTACCAACACTCCAACCATTCATATCATGAATTTCCATCCAGGCATATTTCCACCCACTAATTGGGACCAACCACAAGAAAGAGGTCTATATCAAAGAAAAGAGAAAATTATTGAAGCAAAAGAATCGAAAAATAAAAATGGACAAGAAAAGAATGGATACCAAAGCAAAATAAAGAAAATCATCCCTATCACACTCCATTAGTTAAAGAAACTATGGGGAAAAATTAAAAAGGGAAGTTCATCCATCAAAAGTGTTCGTCAATACAAAAGAAAGCTTCAAGAGTGACCTACAAAGTATATGAAGAAGTTGGTCCCAATCAAATCTCCATATCCACCCATCATTGCTCATCATCCCAAGTTTGGAGAATCAAAGATTCCAAATTGTCGACCAATCCATATGCATCTTGTATCCCTCAACGCATTACACCATCCAATTCAACATCCATGATATCCAACTTTCGTATTGGCCATGTGTTGGCAGCAACTCTTTATCATAAGGATTCTAAGGGCACTCTATCGTGATGTGTGCATCTAAGTAAGGTTAACTCTGATATCGATAAAGATGAAAAGATCCAAGGGTTACATTCAAGTTCCCATATCTTAGCAAAACAACTCCTCCAAGAAAGATATCATTGGCACATCATGCCAACAACATCTATATCAACACCAACAACATCTACATCAACATCACCAGGTGGTTCAACATGAGCATAAAATTTCAGAAAAAACATCAAAAAAATTAGGAAAATAGTAAAGAAAAAAATCGTCCTCTAGTGAAAACCACTTCGGTGGCACTTTAGACAAGTACCATGATGAAAACCTAGAAAACATGCGTCATGAGTAGAATCGAGCATCTATGTACACCATTTCAGGTGGAAGTATCTCATCCCATCCATAATAAATCCCGCATTACATCCATCTTATCCATAATAAATCCAAGAACCCTTCATTATCCAATCCATTTTTCATCCCATTTGACTTATCTTGATCTTGACAAAGCTTCAGTATGCACTTCAACCTTGCTTATGGTAAAATTATTGACATTGGTCACTATCATTGGTCCTATCCTAGCTAGCATTATCTGAGCCATGAGGAATTGTCCAAAGAGGCATACCCTATGAAAACATGTTATTCTATCACAAGATAATCCTTGGAATCCTACGCATACCTATCCATCAATCCATTCATTTATCCATGCATCCACCCATGGCATTCCATACATTGCTAGACGTTGGGGGTAGATACTTACATAATGCTTCAGGAATAAATCTTGAGCTATACCCTATAACTCATGTTGTGATCTAAACATTTGTTAACACAAAATAAAATTGGTCAAATCATTTGAAGCAAAAATCCAAATCACTAGCCCATGGCACATTCTGACGAGAAGATGTTCCTTATCAAGCTTTATCTTTTATCAAACATCAATCCAAACAATCCATATTAGTTGAATCTACCTTGCACTTCAACATCACATCAACTCATTCCAACAAAATTTGTTTCAAACCAAGCTCCAAAATCTTGATCAATCTTATCCAATCAATCCATCATCATCTTGGGATATCCTTCCCAATCCTCATGTTGCTTAACACTATCCTTACATTGTTGTGTATCCTCAACAATGTTATCATCATCAATCCATTAATCAAATCAATCAATCCTAGCTTGGTTTTTGACAAAATCCCAAAATAGATAACTAAAATCATCACATATCCATACACTCATCAAGATCGTGCGAAAAATCCAAAAACACTTGCAAAATCCATCAAAATCCAAAAACATTTGCAAAATTCTGTACAAATAAAATAAAAAAGCATTCAAAAATTGTAAAGGCAAAATCCAAAACATCCAAAACACATCAAAAACCCTAAAAATGTCGAACATCAAAAATCCAAAAAAATAAATCCCTTGTCGAACTAGGTTGTCTCTGAGCTTGAACATAGGCAAGGCCATCATTGATGTGCCCCCGAGACACCCTAGGTTAGTCCTTTAGTAGTCTGTCATAATAAACTGGCTTTTCCATCACTATTCATATCTTCATCTTGTAAATGGGTTGAGTCAGTCGAACTACGTGGTCTCTACGTGTATAATGTAGGCAAGGCTAATCTTGGATTAACCCACAAGGCCCCTAGGATAGGTCTTTAGTTTAGGTTCTTGGTCGAAACTCTCGAAAATCCCAAAACATCCAAATAATCCAAAAACTCAAAAACATTCAAAATTTCAAAAATCCCAAAAACATTTAAAATTCCAAAAACCCCAAAAAATCCAAATATTTTGAAAGCACAAAAACATTAGAACATCCCAAAAAGACCTAAACAACCTCAAATATCTCAGAAAACCCTAAACAACCTCATAAAATTGAAAACATAAACATCCACATAAACTTTCAAAAATACCAAAAATAGCCTCAAAACATTTCAAAATACCAAAAACATTGAAATATTCCAAAAAATCCAAAACCACCAATCCCATTTCGCTTTCACCTGCAATAAACCTTCACCCATAATAAATTGATCATCACCTTCACCCTTTGGCGAAACAAGTAGAAAGCAAACATAGCAAGTCATAAACTGCGAACCCAAATGTCAAAATCTAAAGTCTAAATCATACGTAAATACATCAGTGAAGTTTGTATCAATGACTCATCTTAGCATCATCCCAACATCAAACAACATTTGATCAACATGTCCTAGGATGTGTCCTTCCTACAATGGAAATCAGTATCAGATATCACCTTAGCTAAATTAAATAGGCAAGAGATATAGATAACACTGACTGTTTGTCTTTGATCTTTTATTATGATTTATCTTAATGACCCATTCCGAGGACCTCTCGATGATGTCTATCAAAATGATTTGGAGAGAAAGGAATGGGGAATTGATCATTATCTTTCATTTTTTGTGCTTTTGGGTACTCTTGTAAAATAATCTTGGCGCATACTTTCTTAGTTGTGTGTAGGAAGATCGTTTGGGGTATGTTGTTGAATATTGCGTATGCTTTGGTCCAATGTGTTCTAAGCTTCTAACTTGCATTCCAACGAGGTTTCCATATGTCAAGATGTGAACAAGAACTATCCTATCTATTTGTCGAGTAAAAGTCCATTACACTAGATACAACACCGTCCTGGTTATCAATACCTTGATGCATCATGTCTATGTGTTATATCAAACAATAAGGAACAACATAAAATCCCAATCTGGAAGTGTGAACACCTCATCATCCTGAATTTCATCCTCATTTTGAATTGTCTTGTCACCATTTCTAATAAATTCTTGATGGATCTTTTGAAGCAAATCATCAAAAACAATGGTCATTCATTCTTTATTCTTATATCTTCTTTCCACACTAACTTGGTACCATGACAGTCAACAAAAACATCATCAATGCATCCACCCTGCATCCACAAACCATCAACATACATACATCTCATAATCATAGCATAATCATAAAACATCCATATTATAGTATATCATGTCATACACATGCATTGCATCCATACATCCAATTGCATACATGATCATCTCATCATAAATTGCATAGAAAATATACAAAAAGAAATGCATCCACATCATTTGTATCCATAACGTCTGCATATCATAATCATCCATCCATATCATGATAATCACATATCACATAGGCATAAATAAAATGCATCCATACATGATGAAGTATAAGCATCCCTATCATATCCATCCATACATGAAATAAAGTGAACACATCACATCACATAGAATCATCCGTATCATATATATATCAAAAAATGAATGTCATGGTACAAAATCTGGATCAGTGTATTTATATCAATGATAAAATACAAATATCTATGAGGCTATCAAAAAGGAGCCCATGAATGTATATATGTGATAAAGAATGGGGCGACAAAATAAAAAAAGTGTCTGTACATCAAAAAGCTAGCCCTGGTGGCTGCTACCATCTCTAGCCTACCTCTCAGGCTAATCCTTTGCTCACAGTCATGCATCACTGCACTATGAATAATCAGGTTGCCTCAATGCTACTGGTACATCATGGTGATAATGCTATCTATAATAAGTAGCCTCTATAACTGCCTATCTATATAATCTGGCTGACACTGTCTGACCATGAGTGGCCACCATCATGGCCTCAATTTGCTGGCGTCGGGCAACCTCCTGGTCTCTCTCTCCAATAACGGCCTGTACTCGTTGTAATGCCTGATCTCTCTTGGCCGTGACTACAACCACTTGCTGCCAAGCCTGGTCTCGCTCAATAGTAATAACCAAAATTTTCTAGCGAGCCTGATCCCACTCACCAGTCAATGTCTACACCTATTATTGCAACTGTTGTATCTGTGCGTCTCTCGCATTTGGTGGTGGCGGTGGTGGTGCTCCATGCTACTGTGGATCGTGCTGTACCATTGGAGGCTACTAAGGAGGCTGTTGTATAACTGAAGGAGCCCCCAGAACTTGACCATCCTATCCATCTTGGCCACCCTGTCCTCGGGCTCTCGCCCCTTTCCTTTGGGCCTCCCTTGAGGAGGAGCACCCCCTGGATTTGTCAGCTGTCGAGGAGGAACAAACCAAGCATCATATGTAGGCATAGTCTGTGCTACTTCCTGTCCCTGATCATAGGCCCATGATTGAGCCACTAACTATCTAAAGCTCTCGACTGCCTCGGGAGCTAGAATCATCGGTCCCCTATGTAGGAACCTCTCTTGCCGAGCTCACAAAAATGGCTCTATAATCATCATGCGGCCTGTCCTGCACATCTCCAAACTAACGAGCCACTCTTTTGGTAAATATCTCTCTATAATCATGTGCTCACAACCCTACATATATCAAGTCTTCCTGGTGAAGTACAATCGCTGAACATCATCGAACCAAGGTGGCATTTGAAGCCATGGGTGGCAGCGGAAAATTGTCATATCATAAATCACCCGTCGCCAATACGGGAACCCAATCTGTCCAGTATGCCTCAAAGTGATCGCACCCCTGTATCTCCAAATGATGGGATCATCTGGCTCCACGTTTTCCATCTGAACAATAGGTCAGAGCATGGCGATGTGCTCCCACACCCAAATGTGTAGTAGAGTCACCCCTACACCAATCACTCTCCCATCGCAGTAAATAAAATCATGCAAATCATGATATAGGGAGGCCAACATCACGAGCTCCCACGCAAAGAGTGTCCTCTTGAACAACATGTGGTGCCATGCCAACCCCCATCCTGGGCTGAATCCTCTACTGCATCTATTTGGGGCAACCAAACTAGAGACTATAACTGCATAATCAATCTAAAGGTCGGCACATGACCTCTATACGACTCCAAGCCAATCTGTGATGTGGATAAAACAATCTGATGCATCTCAATAACCTCAAGGCAGACATCAAATCCGACATCTACATCATAAATCACGTGATCATCGTGTATGGGAAAACGCAATATACACCATACATCCTCTAGAGTCACTGTCACCTCACCTGTCGGAAGGTGGAAGGACGAGGTTTCACCATGCCATCTCTCCCACAGAGCAGTCATCATGGCAAGATGTGTTTGAATCATGGGTGCATACACAACATACCAGAGGCTGATCTCTCCCAGGTGCTCTTGGTGTAACTCTGACAAATCTCCAAGTCTTGACAACATGGTGGGCCTATGCTCCCATGACATTCGCGGTGGGAAGACCTCCTGCACCCACGAAGCGCACACCATCTCTTTAAAATTTACAACTCAAAAATCACAAAAGCGTCGCTATTTTCAATAGCATCACTGTATTTAAATTTCAAATTGCGATGCCCAAAGCATTTAAAATTACAAATCCTAATTTGCGTCGCTAGACACAATGGTGTCAAATTTTTAAAGTTTGGCATACTCTAATCCTAATTTCTAAATTGGCTGAAGTGTCGCTATATAAACATGCCTCACCATTTAAAATTAGAAACCCTAATTTTAAATTGCAACTAGCGTCGCAATACACATATGTGTCACCATAACTCATTTCAACATCACCGATTTTAATTTGGGTGTCGCTATATAGTGACGCCACCAAAGTTCAAATTTCAAAGCGTAATAAATGCATCAAAAAGTTAAATTTCAAATCAAGTTTGGAGTTACATACTGGTGGTCCTGCGCTTGGAAGCCGCTAGAACTCTTGAACTCAATTGGAATGTGCCTGGGAAGCTCACGACATGCCATTTTGTCAGAGGGTCAGAGCTCAAAATAGCAAGAATCTCTTAAGTGTGAATGCACTAATGAATTGAAAGTGACCCTTCTTGGCTTATTTAAGCTAGAAAATTAGGGTTTTTTTTCCCTAATTTAATCTTTAAGATGGGGTTTATCACCATTTTCACCAATTTTTTCCAAACTGGACCTAATTTTGCATTTTTGGCATAATTCTTGCATCTTGGAGCCTTTCTGGACCATCAGGGCAGCTTTTAACCTTTATATAGAAATCAACCCAAAATTCAAAATTTTTGCCTGATTTCTTGAGGGGGTAGGGAATCAACTTTATCCTTCCATTGGGGCATCTAAAAAATCATAAAATTTTGATTTGAGCAACAGTTTTAATCCAAAGAGTGTTATTCTTTGAACCGAAGCAACATGTACCTTGCTTTAAAGAGGGGCAAAATGTAGACATTGAAAAATGTCCTAAGCAATATCATGCACTCGAAACATGTTTATTAACATCATTTCTTCTTTTGACCATCCTCTTTTTGCTTCATTAATTAAATTAACCTAGCTAATTTAATTAATTGTATCATTTTCGTCTATTAACCTAACATATCAAATCGGGTTAATTCACCCCCTTTCACGCTAACATTTCATCCTATTAAATTAAATAAATCAAAATATTTAATTTAATTTCTTATGTCATCTTATTTAATTAAATAAACCTAAGTTATTTAATTAAAAGTCATTTCAACCTCCCCCATTCATTAAATCATTTAATTTAATGAATACCATCTTTATTCTTCAAATCCCCTAATTGCATGATTAAACCTTGTTTAATTAGCAATTAAACTAATTTTCCTCTAAAAGGGGAATATTCCCATGGAATATTCCTTATCGCCTTTTTGCACAACTAAAAATTTCTTTTAATTTATAAAGTGCCTTTTATCCTCACCCAAATGAATATTCTAAAAGAATATTCTTATTCCTCCATCATTTGAAAAAGGGATATTTTTACTTAGCTTCTTAAGCAATTTTTTTCCTTTAACCTTTTGAACAAGTCACCTTTGACCTGTGTGAGTAGGTCAAAAGTGTGTTTGTTTGGAGCAATTGTGAACCCTTGAATAAATCCCATCATGCATTCTCATCCATTGATGAGAATCCATGATTCATGTCTCTTCTTCCTTTCATCTTTGACCATTGATTAAGCTTTTCAATCTCAAGCCTCCATTTCTCATTTGCTTTCCTATAAATAGATCACTATTTGGAGACAAATGGATCCATATTTCAATTGCAAACTTATGCTGTTGAATTCACTTGCACTCACACTCATATTTTACTCACTTTTAGTTAATCTTAATTGCATAATAGCTTAGAGAATCTATTAATGGCTTTCATGCATCCATCTTAGTTGGTATATGAATTAGGGTTTTCATATTTTAGCTTAGAATTAGCTTAGATTATCTTAGAAATTGCATAATTAGTTCAATTCTAGCATAAAATCATGGTAACTTAGCTTGCATCATGTTTAATTTAGCATAAACTAGGTTTTCATACATCAATCACAATGGTTTCAACGATTCTCTTCCATAGAATCCATTGAAATAGGCTCACTAATCACAGGATTGGGAAAGGGTCGGTGTTTCACATCAACACGACACTGATCTCCCAATAGAATAAGTTTCAATGGATTAGAGTAGGCATTTCAAAAGCTTTTGTAGTTTAACATGTTAAGTTTTAATGGCTTCCACTTTGATTTACATTGAATGCTTTTATTGGGATTGAGGTTTAGTGGCTAAATCACACTTCAATTCCTCATGGATCGAGTGTGGTTAACCCGTACTAATCCATCAGTCACAGGTATATACATTAACATACCCTTATACATTTATATATATATATCAATATAAATGTACTATAATTTTATATCCAAAATATACACATATATTTACATATTCATCTATCGATATATATATACAAATTGTATATATATATATATGTCACATATGTCCAATCGATATTCTCATGCATAGGGTATATCCGTACATGGGTATGCATAGATACATCTACCTACGTATACACATGCAAGTATATACTCACATGTATGAGTTATCATAAACATGTACATATATACATATATACATTCTATGTATATACTTATCAATTAATATATAAATATGAACACACGAAGAAGAACTTACAGTTAACACAAATATTAATCACATATTCCCAATCAAGAACAATCAAAAACTAAAACCAAAACCATTAGAAAACATCCCCAAACTATGATTGAAGGTTACTTACCATTTCTTGACTCAACTTGACCAAAATAGGATGTGAGTGTGTGTAAGCTCAAATAGGCTCATTAATGGTTACCAGACCAAGTTCTTATCCTGAGTGATACTCCCCCTCTCTTCCTAAGGCTTGATTCTTTTCCTGCATCCAACTTAGTGCACCACAACACTAGTTATCCAATAACATTACATTCATATGCATCATATATTTTCGTCTTCAAAACATTTAAAATATCATATTGAATTGCACATTCATTCATCACATTTTCCATCGAGATATAAACAAAACACAATCATGTATTAAAGCATTTTAACTCAACAAAGTAACAGTAAATAGGTAATAACACAATGGGGTGTAATATATTCCCCCCTTGTGAATCATTGTCCCCGATGATTTGAAGTATCAAACATGAACATAAATCATAAAACATAACAACATAACAACATAATTTTTTTTAGGAATTTTTAAAGTCTAGAAAAACATGAGGAAACTATTGCTTCATCTTAGCATAGTCTTCCCAAGTGGCAGAATCTTCTACATACTGATCCCATTGGACCTTACATTGAAGAACCTATCTATTATGTAAGTGAAGCTTACGTATTTTGAGTAATCTAAAAGGCTCGATTGTTACCACTCCTAGGTATTGTAGCTATAGAGCATTCCAATCAATAACATGGTTATCCACTGGCATGTACTTCTTAAGGTATGACACATGAAAGACATTGTGCATCCTGGAAAGAGTTGGTGGCAAACTAATTCGATACGTAATAGGGTTAACTTCTTCGAGAACCTCAAAAGGACCTACGTAATGTGGAGCTAGTTTGGATGAATTTTCAAACTTTATAGAACTCTAGTGAGGTTTAACTCTTAACAAAACCTTCTCCCCTAGTGAGAAATATTTGGGTACCTACTTGGAATCTGCATAACTCTTCTTCCTACCATTAGCTTTTGCTAGCCTCTTCTTAATTACACCAAATTTCTCCTCCATTTCTGATAGAATTTTTGGCCTAAGGCTTATCCTATCCTCTAGCTTATCCCAGCTTATAGGAGTTTGACACTTCCTGCCATACAATGCTTCAAACAGAGCCATCTTGATTACAAAATGATAAGAATTATTATACACAAATTCAACCAAAGGTAGGTAATCTTCCCACTTGTATTATTGATCCATGCAATACATGCTCAATAGATCCTCTAACACTTGGTTCACCCTTTCAGTTTGACCATCATTTTTTGGATGATATGCTAAACTTATGTTCAACTATGTCGCAAGTGAAGAAAACAAGGTTTTCCAAAATCTAGATGCCACACGAGCATCCCTATTAGAAATAATCTTTTTTAGGAATTCCATGTAACCTAAATACCTCTTGAATAAACTTCTAAGCTATAATAGGAGCTCCATCTGTTAGATTCCTTGGAATAAAATGGGCCACCTACATAAGCTTATCCACCACTACTAGAATGGAATTATCCTTATTCCTCGACATTGGAAGACCTTGCACAAAATCCATGCTAATGAATTATCATTTCCTTTTTGGAACTTCATGAGGATACAAAATTCCTATAGGGTGATGATGCTCTACCTTTACCCTCTGACATTCTAAGAAAATTGCTACAAATATTGCAACATCCCTTTTCATCCCTTTCCAAAAATACAATTGCTTGATGTCGGCCAACAACATAGTTACTCAAGGATGTCTAGAATATGGTGTGGTATGAACTTATTTTCACACTAAATTCCTTAATTCCTCAGAGTTAGGTACATAGATTCTTCCCTTAAACCTTAATAAACCATTGGGTTCAAAGTAAAATCCTTCATACCTTGGTTCTTGTGGATTATTTGAGAGTGCTTACTTGACTTGGTCATAGTACTCATCATGCTTGGATTTTTGCAACACTTGACCCTTGAAATTAGTTTGAATTGATATCATCAAGGAGATATGTCTCCTACAACTTAGGGCACTTGCAACTCGGTTTTCCTTTCCCTTGATATAGTTAATGTTAAAATAATAATTAGATGTCAATTCCAACCATCTCCTTTGTCGTGTATTTAGATTTAGTTAAATAAAAAAATACTTCATATTGTGACGGTCTTCATTTCAAAAGGTTTCCCCAATAGATAGTGTCTCCACATCTTTAATGCATGAACAACTGCTACTAATTCCAAATCATACGAAGCATAATTTTTCTCATAAGGATTCAACTTCCTTGACTCATAGGCTATGACTCGCCCATCCTACATCAATACTCCACCCAAATATTCTCCTGAAGCATCCGTGATGACAATAAAATCACCATCTGGATCTAGTACTTTCAGTATCGATGTTGTAGTCAACTTTTCCTTGAGTTAGTCAAATGTCGCTTAACATTTCCTTGACCATTCAAACTTCTTCCCTTTTCTCTACAATGAAGTAATGGTAAAATCTATTCTAGAAAATTTTGGTACAAACTTTTGATAATAACTAGCCAAACCCAAAAAGCTTCGAACTTCTGGTACATTCTTAGGCACTAGCCATTCAAGAACTACTTTTATTTTTGTTGGACCAAATACAATCCCATTAGTTGAATTCACATGACCCAAATATTGCACTTCCTTTTGAAAGAAGGTACACTTTGAGAGTTTCCCATATAACTTATGCTCTCTTAAACGTTGGAGAACAATCTCTAGATGTTGGAGATGTTCCTATTCATTCTTGGAGTAGATAAGAATATCATCCAAGAAGACCAACAAAAACTTATCCAAACAGTCCCTGAATACATTATTCATCAAGTTCATGAATGTTGCAGGTGTATTCATTAGTCCAAAAGGTAAGATTGTGAGCTTGTAATGACCATACCTACTCTTGAAGGTTGTTTCAAAAATGTCTTCATCCTTGATCCTTAATTGATGATATCCTGATCATAGATCAATTTTTGAAAAAACTTTCGCTCCTTGCATCTAATCAAAGAGATCATCAATACATGGTAGCTAATACTTATTCTTTATCATTTCCTTCTTAAGCAAGCGATAATCAATGCACAAGCGCAATGTACCATCTTTCTTCTTTATGAAGATTGTGAGCACTCCTTAGGGTGAAACACTGGGTCTAATCAGTCCCTTGGACACCAATTCCTCCAATTAAGATTTTAGCTCCATTAACTTTATCATGGTCATCCTATATGGCACTTTTGATATAGGCTTTGACCCTAGAACTATGTCGATGGAGAAATCACTCTTTTGGGAGGTAATCTAGGTAATTCTTCTAGAAATACATCCACAAAGTTCCTTAGGATAGGATATTTCTCCATATCCAATTTTATTGATTCCATCACCTCGCCATGTTTGAATTCTTGGAGGTCTTGAGGTCCATAGTACACTACATCATCTTGAGAAATAAAATCATTGCATTCCTCAAGTTTTTCCATTTTTATAGAAAAAATTTGATATCCCTTCTTCTTCGCTCTATGCATTTGTACGACGAATATCTACCACAACTTAACTTCTCTAGGTGTTCCTTGCAAGGATACCTTGTTTCCAAGATCATTTAAACATTCTACTATTTTTGCATGACAATCTACTTTGGCTCTATGCTTCCATAACCAATTCATCCCTAAAATGACATCATATGAACCTAGTGGGGCTACATGTGCAAATTCACTTCCGTAGAGAAACTTAGAAGTTCAACCCTTGCTTCAAATAAACATTGCTCCACCTTAGCTCTTGTCTAGTTTGCGTACTCAATAATCCAAGAATTTTCCATATAGCCAACTTTTCTAGAAATTTTACTAGCTATACTAGGAGGAACAAAATTTTCTATAGTACTGATATCAATTAAAATTAAGATAGGTGTACCAAACAAAGTACTCGGTATTTCCATGAAAGTAATCTAGTAATCTTATTGGTTGTCTAACGTCATATGAATCCTCTACTGGAACACTACTTATTAAGGAGGTAGAGGGTTTCCATGTGGTTGTGTCCCTGGTGGTTTTTTGGGACATTGATTTGCAAAGTGATCTCCACCACAGGTAAAACATTCTCTTAATGGTCCATTCCTTGACACAGGGTTTCTAGAAATGCCTTCATTCCTATCGACATTATTGTTGTTGTTGTTGTTCCCCATATGATCTCTTCTTGATTCATTATGATTATTATGGAAGTCCCCATTCCTTTGAAAATATTTCCCTTCACTAGGCTTCTTCGAAGCTCAAGATTGGTTTGCAATCAATTAAACTTCTTCTGATTCTTTTCACGGTAGTTTGAGATAGATTTAAGCCTATGCTCTTTCTTAATGGATTTCTCGTACACTAAGTCCATGGTACTAGGACTTTGCATGTCTACCTCTCCTCCGATTTGGGCATTGAGGCCCATGATGAACTTCCTTATGCAAAATTGCTCGTCCTTTTGGTACATGGGAATGTACCTTAGGAGATGAGTGAATTTCTCGTAATATTCATTTACTGAGGAATCTCCTTGCCTCAAGTTTTGAAAGTCAATAAGCTTCTGATCATAGAAAAGTTGAGGTAGCCACTGCTTTCAGAAAATTCCCACGAATTCACTCCAAGTAAGACTTAAGGAACTTAACCCAAGCTCCATCTTTTTGTTCATCCACCAATTGTTCTAGCCAACTAAAAAGCTCCCCAAAAAGCCTTGGTTATCTCAAAATAATTCCTAATTTCCAAATACTTTTCCATCTATGTGAGTCATGCCTCAGCCGCATCCCCATTGGTGGTTCCTTCAAACTTCAGAGGGGTTACCTTCCTCATATCTCGAGATAGCTCACTTGCAAGTCATTTCCTTTTGCTTCCCTCTGATCTAAACTGTGATTCATCAATGTCATGCTCACTTGTCTGTGTTTGATCATGGGAGTTTTCCCCTTCCTCTCCATTAGGAACTTCTTGTTCCTGCCTTTTTGTCCCTCTTACCTCTTGCTTGAGGTTCCCAATTCTTTCTCTTGTCTCATTCATCATGGCCAAAATACGATCCAATTTAGCCTCAAAATTTTGGGCACCTTGGTCCACTTCTTGGCTACCCCCAAGGTTGGTTCTTGTTCTAACCATTTTTCACAAGTAATGTTCCACCTAGAGGTTTAATTTTTAATTAGATCCTAAGAAGGTTTACTTAACATTTTATAAATATTTCCAAAAATAAGCATTCATACATAAGAAATTTAAAAGAACTCATACACAAGTTTTGCCAAAACATGATTTTTTATTAAGATCAAAAGGATTTCAAATATCCTTGCATTTACATGGAATGACTATTCAAATAGTCTAGGGGAGAGTATCCCTCGTATTCACTCTCTGATACATAGCTAAGTGGGGTATACCCCTTAGATTTTTATTCACATACATTGTCGAAAGGTGCATACCCTTCAAACTCATTCTCAGATACATAGTTTCAAGGGACATATCCCTCTGATTTGCCACTTGAGGCTATTACAATAATTTCAAAAAATGTGGGTACATGAGGGTCCCTTAAAATCATGGCATGACTAACACTCCATTCTGAGGGCATATCCCTGGAAAGTTGTAAAGAATCTGACTTGGCTGGAGAGATGGGAGGTATAAGGTTAGCAGCCTCACACATCCTCTTTCTCTCTTGAATGATATAAATAGGATACGACTGATATTCTTAGTGTCACTCATCCAAATTGGATTGTCATAATTAGTCCCTTCAATGATTTTAACAATGGCTTCCCTTTCCTTCTTGGCCCTCAGGTAGCGCTCATTACCAATTATTGAATTCTTTGCAATCATCTTGAGACGCACCATCCTGGCACAAGAATTCCAAATATTAGACTCATATAATGTTGGAAGAAAGCATAGAGAGCACATAGGTTCCA
>VDFB02309014.1:0-29501 GCA_007258455.2 Sequoia sempervirens
TAACCATGTAGTTGTTGTCAAAGCCACAATCCCCTTTAGTTATGGAGATCCTAAAAGAAAATTCACTCCCTTTTCCGATACCCTTCATAACACAATGTCCTAACTTCTAGAATAATAAATGATTACTTTTCCACTCATCAAAACACTCAACCATAATAAACCTTTACCCCCAAGCTTTTGATCAAATGCTTATTTCCACTATCAACAACAAAATGGACACGACACAAAACATTGCAAGCATCTTAAACATCTTGTGCAACACCTCATTTATTCTGGCCATCTATCCATTGGAGATGTTAGTGATCAAGGAAATAAGTTTGTTACCCCTCTGAACCAAAATTTGCAAATTTTTACCAACCCAATGGCAAAAAAAAATATTTCATTTGTAAAAGAAAGAAAAACTACAAAGAAAGATGTGATGAATATTGATACAAATAATGAAAACAATGATTATATTCTAAATAATGCTATCAATGTCAATCCTATAGATAAAATGGTAGGGATGATAGATGTCATCCCTTGCAAGGGCCGACCTAAAATTCCTCTTAACATTGCTTTCTCCTCTAAGGATATATTTAAACATTTTCCTGATGCTTCTCTCTATATAGTCAGTTGTATCTATGATAATCCCATTGATGGGATACTAATAGATCCCACCTATGGAGAGAATTTGATCACTGAGGAAATTATTCCTTTTTATGAAATCTATCAAGATGAATATGATAAATTGAAACAATGGATCAAGACACACTTTGGGTTTGCTTTCCCTACGATAGGATCAGTCACCCTACCATTGCAAATAGGACCGAAAAATTTAGATGTCACATTCTCCATCAACCCACAGT
Source organism: Sequoia sempervirens (assembly GCA_007258455.2). Classification (NCBI taxonomy): domain Eukaryota; kingdom Viridiplantae; phylum Streptophyta; class Pinopsida; order Cupressales; family Cupressaceae; genus Sequoia; species Sequoia sempervirens. Next base: position 846 of record VDFB02309014.1, read on the forward strand.
CAAACCAATTTCATGTAAACCTAGGCCGACCATGGCTTCGCTCCATAAAATCTGTCCCTTTGGTTGTGCATAAATCCTTAAAGTTTCCCTTTGACAATGAAATATTAACTATCCACCATAGCAAATTTAACCACTTTTCTTCCAAAGGAAAATTTTACTTAGATTCCTTTTGGCTCGAGCCCATCAAACTTATAAATCCTTAAGAAGACTTATTTTTGTTGTCTAATCAAAAGTTCAATGCAAAGAAGATAGTAGAACTATCTCTTCAAAACATCTCCCCATCCACCTCTGAAACTCCCATTCTTAACGAAGTCATGCTTGAACCTAAATAAGATCCAAACAACCAAGACCAATCGAAAATATAAACTTCACCTACGTCCTACAAACTACCAAGAGACGGTGGAACCAAACTTATCACACCTCCTATTGTGATCAACTTAGATGATGATGATGAGACGATTGATGAAGAGGTGCATAATGAAATCAATACATTGTGTTCCTCTTCCATGAGCTTAAATGAAAAATCTCCTATAAAGAGTGTTGAACCTGGTGCTTCTCCTAGTTCGACACTTGCTCTTTTCCGTTTGGCTAGTTTCCCACCTTTGGTATACATAGAAAATGATTGGGAGGTGGATGAATTAGTCATAGGTTAACTCACATTTTCCTTACTAGTCTTTTGCATTATTTCTTTTTCATTTTTGTGTGTGATTGCATGTGCATAATGTGATCCCTTGTGACATTTTCTTTGATGTTATTTCTCTCTTTATGACATTCCTCTATTGGTACCTTCATTCTTCTCTATGTCATGCATATCTTTCACTTTTTCTCTTGTGTTTTCCTTTTGGGGATGATGCAAGTTGTCGAGGCACCCTGTGTCTCTTCCATGTTGACCCAAAAGGATTTTCTTTTTGCTTTTTTCCTTTTCAATTTCTCTTTTTCATTTTTCTTGTGTTTTCCTTTTGGGGATAATGCAAGGCATCGAGACACCCTAGGTACATCTCTTCCATTTTGACCCAAAAGGGTTTTTTTTTTTCTCTCTCTCTTTGTGTCATTCTTCTAGTTCTATCTATATTTGGGAGATGATGACAATTCCAAGCTCTCTAAAAACAATGTGGAAAAGAACATATTGACAAAAATCCATAGATCCCTTATTTTTTTGGTATTTTAATTTTGGGGGCAACTCCTTTCTTTTCTTTTTCGCTTGCATGATGTAGCTTTACTCAGAAACATATGACTTGGCCTAGGGCTTTCCAAGTTAGCTCTCATGCTTTCTTTCATGTTTGTAGTTTTTATTTTCTACTTTAAAGTAATTTCTCATAGCATGGTGTTTAGAAATTTCTTTAAAGTGGGGGCATACATTGGCATTATTCTTTTTCATTTTCTTTTTTCTTGATTCTTAGTGCAACCTTATTACTTCATACAATGCGTTTGTCGCTTTGTGGGTGACATTGGGTGTAATTTCCTTTAGGAGTGATCTCTCTTAGCATATTATATTCCTCTTAATGGATTGATTTGACACACTACAACCCCTAAGTTGTGAATCTTCTATTCTTTGAACATTCATTGAATGTTCCATTTTGCATTTGTTGTTATATGGCCACCTTGCATAACATAGCTTGCATTCCTATGGAGCCATCATGTTTGTTCATGAGATCCAAGCATACAAAGTTTTTATTTCCTCATGATGCTCAAAAATCATTTTTGTATGGCACCTTATTAAATTCATTAGGAGGTATAACTTTGGTATGGTTCGATCAGGAAGTCCTATCCAAGGCATGAATTTTCCCATAGCCTCTTGTGTGTGTGTGAGTGCATACTAGGCATGCACACATGTTTTTCATGTTTTAGGACTTCTCATCTAGCGAACAGCCAAGAGTTTCGTCACCTCAGAGTGAGTATGTGTTTTTCATAAAAACAACCTATATCTGATCCACATCATGATAGACAAACAATCGAAGCTTGATCCAATTCTTTTATTTTCTTTTCTCCTTCTCTTTCTCCTTTGGTAGTGTATGATTGGCCTTGTTATTGTTCTTCGTAGAATTTTGATGTGTGCTCATGTGTGCTTAGGTTGGTTTTCCATGGGATCTTTATCATGGGGGCTTGATCACCCCTTTTGATCATTGTTATCTTATATTGCTAGAACTGGTTCATTGGAACTCCTCTTGGTCCATATTTTTCTACTTTAGTGCAAGTTTGAAGTAGGTTCATCCTCTCACTAAAGTGGGGGCTACATGTAGTGTTGAAAAAAGGGTCCTTTGACATTTTCACATTCATTTGGGTCCTCCTTGTGGATTTTGGCTTAATGTTGCTTTGATTTAATGTTATAATGTGGATAACCCATTCACATTAGGTCTTGGGCCCTTCTGAACTAATGGAATTTAATTGTTCCTTGCTAAAGCATTGTGAAGTGTTGTGACACACTTTCACACTTTTCTAGGGTTTTATCAATTAACTACGCATAATTAATCAAAACCTACCTTAATTTGGCCATATTTGGAGTGTTGTAAAGTGTTGTAACACACTTTCATATTTCTTTAGGATTTTCATTAATAATTAGGTTTTCTTATGCTTTAATTGGCCCTATTTTGCATCCACAAGCCTCATGTATTGCATCTTTTCTAGGATAATCTTAACACCAATCCATAACCAAGCATGATTCAGTTGTTCCTGGCTTGTGTAGCCTAGATTTAGTGTCTGGAACTCATTCGCTACCTTGGGTGAATGAGTCTCACATAGGTCTTTTTGGCCTCGATGCAAGTTTCACACATTTCTAGGCACTTTTGTTTTTTGGTCCCATACATTATGTTTGATGGGAGTCATTATCCACCTTGGGATAATGACTCCCTATGACCAAAATTTGAATTTAAATCAAATTTCTAGAGGTATTTTATTCTCCTAGATCTGATGTCAGCGTGTAGTGTTGTAATTTCAAGAATTCTTGCACAATTAATTATAAATACAAGGTTATTTCACTCATATTCACACCTAGCATTTAAGATATCACTTAGAGAGTTCACAAGAGCATTTGAGAATTCACAAGAGCTTTCAAATAATTTCAAGAGAAGATTATGGTTATGTGCAGGATCATGATGGGTCAAAAAGTGGCGATATGATGGGTATGTGTAGGGTATGTGGCTGAATACATTTTTTTTACCAAAAATTGATGAAACGAAAAATGTTTTTAAAGGAGATTCTCAACTTTCCCCCAATATCTAGATTATTCTTTACTTTGAATTTAATAAATAGGTATTATTCATTTTGTATTTGAATTATGACTAAAGTCTTGCTTGATAGGCTAATTAAAAAAATCTATAGCTTTCAAACGGTATCACATTTTTTGTATCTGAAACATGCATCACATTCTATGCTTTGCATACTATAGCATTATAAAAAAATAAAAAATCATGAATTTTTGAGCAAGTTAAGGTTGTGAGACTTACGAGTTTTTTATATTTTTTAAAAGTTGTAATAAAAAATACATAATTAATTATTTACTCGGAAAAAAATTACAAAAACATATGCATCACATTTGGACATCATTCCTCTACTTATATCTAAAATCTTATAAAAATATTATCATTTTATTGTGGTTAGGGTGGTCAGACAAACACCTACTTCTTATTTTTTCCATGAAATTTAAGATTGAAATTTGAAATTTTTACCAAATAGATTTTTTTTTAAAACATAAACCTAGTAGTTTAGAAAATAAATTCAATTTGCGACATATTCTATTCTTACATATTTTTGAAATAATGTATATATAACTTATTCAAATTTCTTATGTCAAGTTGCCTAACTCTATTTTTTTTTAATTTTATCACCACTTAAGGGCCTTTAGTTTCCATGATGATCTTGCACATACCCTTATCAAGAATTTTAGAGCAATATTCAAGTTTCATTCTTCATAATTGTTATTTTTCTAACAATTTTGATGTAGAGTTCATGATCCAAGCAAGTGTTTCAAGAAAAATCAACATCATTCAAGCAATATTCAAGAACCACATCCATTGTAGTCTTTTCAAGCATAAATGCAACACCTTATTGCTAGGGTTTGGTGAGTTGAAACATTATCTTTTTTTCATTCATCATTCTCCATTCATATTTTATTTCATTTCAAGGTTTAATTACCAACAAGGGGTTTGACCAAGCCAAACCCCTATTCACTAACCCCCACAACATTTTTCCCTCTTCTTGTGTGTGATTTGCAGGGATAGGTTGCAGATTTGTCAAGAAGATAAGTTGGAGAAAATTTTCCAAGTCCTCAAAGTTTTCAAAGTTTTCATCAAGCCTCAAAGAAGCTTGGAGAAGTTCTACAGGTGGAAATTTGCAATTTTGTATTATGAAACTAGTCAAAAAGAGTAGAGAAAATCAAGAGGCATAGAATCCAATTCAGAATATCAAAAAAAATTGAAGTGGATTGATTCGCCACTATTGGTGAATGAGTCCCACTATACAAGCCTAACATAGTATTTTACATATGTGGATACTCTTTTGGTTGAAACCTATTCCCACACATTTTCCCATAAGCTAGACCGATTCGCCTAGCTTGGTGAATGAGTCCTAGTCAACATCAACAATAGATTTTTCAGTGATCCAGACCTCCATTCTGCCTTCTTCATTCTTCCAAGTGCACACTTTCAATTTCATGACTTTTTGTTAGAGTCTATTCATCTTTCTAGGTCATTTTGGAATTCACGTCCTATTTTGCAATTCATTGTATTTTCCAAGCTTACACTTCATGGTGAACCCCTCATTAGATATCATTCAATCCCCTATAAAAACCTTTGCAATATTTCAATCTCCTTTCCGTTAAAATCTCAAGGGTTTGTTCTTGAGTGAAGAGTAAGTAAATAACCTCTCTCCTTTTAGGTCCAAAACCCTAGAAGCGAAAGAGAGACCCCAATTTTCCTTTTTTCATTTTGGTGAACCTGTATTTAGAGCATCTTAATTCTGTTTTGGAGTGCATTTACATCCTATATTTAGCTTGCATTCACATTGCATTAGGTTTTGTAGTGGTTTATTTGCATTCTAGGGTTTTAATTCTTGCATTATTGGGAAGCCACCTTGGGCGAATCAATCCCTTTGCATATTTTTGACTACACTTTCTGGCATTTACAGTTTAGTTTCTGACTTCCTGTTTGCTATTTTTGCATTTATTTTTTACTTTCTAGAATTTTAATTATAAGCATTTCATTCTTATTAGCTTAGATTGCATTTGCATGAGTGTTTGGTTCCCTATTAATAATACCATAGTGAGAAGAATTTTGAGACTCATGTCATCATGTGATAGTGCAATCATTGTGGATCTTTCGTTATCTAGATCTTCCACTCCTAGTATTGACAATAGTACACTAGGCATGGATAACACCCTTAGAAAATCCTTGCCTTCAAATATCATGCAAGTTGAACCAAGGAATGACAACATCCCACAAGAAAACATAATTCAAATTCATGAGGATCTAGTAAACTTACAACATCAAATAAGCCTTGAAAATATTTCAATTACTGCAATTCCTACCATAGAAAACATTCACTACATACTTCAAAGTGACAATGGCCTTGACCTTGTTCAAATCTTTGGAAATTTTTTTCCTTCAACCACTAGTTGCCCTTTACCAACAAACAATGTTACAAGTCAAGGAGGAACTCAAATTACTCCTCCCATAATGATAGCCTCAATGCCTACCTACACCAACTCTCAAGTCACAAGAACAATGCAACAAGTTATTAATGTGATTCCTTCTCTGGGCATTCCTCTTAGCATCCCTAGTTCCTACATGGCATCACAAGTTATATCTCCTACATTTCCACCTTTAAGAATTCCATTGACTTGTCCTACAACCACATACACTCCATCACTGCTATCACTTCCATCTCATAACACAAGAAATGACCCTCTCATAACATAATTTTTCCAAATTGTTTCATCCCTTCAAAAGTAAGTTCCACCATAAACCAAAATTAAAATGGTCCACCTACATATTATGTCAAAAGTTGTCTACTGTCCTTGGAGATATTATGAAAACTAATGTCACAAGGTGTAGAGGTGCCTAGATTTGATAAATATGGAGGAAGAGAGATCCTTCTAACCATGTTAATGCCTACACTGCCATATGTAGTGACTTTTTCCTTGATGATAAAATTTTGGAAAAATAATTTCCTATGTCCTTGAAAGATACTGCCTTGGAATGGTTCTCTTCTTTACCAAAAAACTTAGTTCATTCATTCAATGAACTTGTTGAGGCATTTGTAAACCATTTCCAAGTGCACATGACTCTCAAGATGACCTTGGTCGATGTGATGAGATGCAAGAAAAAAGAGGAAGAAATGATAACTCATTTATCTCACACTATCAATCGCTTTATTTGCAAGTCGATGTCAAGGTCCCTGACCGACACTTTCAAAATATGTTCATAGAAAAATTGGAAAGTAAAATCCAAGACAAGTTAACTATAATGAAATTACCATCCTTCATGTACTTGTGCACTTCCCTCTGTGATTATCAAAATTTGGTTAGTAGTCGAGATACAAAGTCCATTTCTAGCCAAATTGAGAGATCTAGACCTACAAACCCAAACAATCCTGAACCTTTTGGAAAAAAAATAAAGGGTTCCTTCAATTGAACCCCCCTCATCAAAAAAATCAAATTTTCCATAACAAAGTAGCTTTTTTCAAAGCCATGCAATCCCCTTTAGTTATGGACATCCTAAAAGACAATTCACTCCCTTGTTCTATACCCTTTATAACACAATGTCCCAACTTCTAGTACAAAAAATGATTACTTTTCCACCCATCAAAACACCTGACCATAATAAACCTTTACCCCTGAGTTTTAGATCAAATTATTATTACCACAATCATCGATAAAATGGACATGAAACAGAACATTACAAGTGTCTTAAACATATTGTGCAAGACCCCTGTTACCCATTTTTCACTTACAACTCAAATCAGGTTGAGCTTGTTGATTTTAAACTAAGAAAGTGAGGTATTCCTTTTATTATCTTTCCTACATTACATTCAGATGTATAAATGAAAAATCCAAAAAAGATTACAATTATAGATCATTGTATTCATACGCATGCATGTAACAAAAAAAAGATTTAGATCTTTTCAAAAAAAGAAACTGAGATGCATATAAGATGCTATGGTAACAAAAACTTTTACCCAAAAATAATGATAGTGGTAAAGGTTAAGGGTAGTTTTTTTTTATCATGGTGAGCTGAGATAACTTTTGTTTCAACTATCACCCTCTCATGGAATCTCATTCATATTATTATCTTGCATGACCTTATAAAACAGGGGCATTTTTGAAGTAAAATGAATGACAAGATATTAAAAAAAAATTATTTCTCTGCAAAGCTTTATGGATCAGATGAGGAGATTTCCAAATTAAATAAAACTATGGCATGCTAAGTATTAAATCCCATATACATTTCAATCAAGGTCTTGTTTTTTACATGTTTTGAAAGAATACAAATGAGCTTTCATTTTATGCTATAATAACTTAGTTTCGAGCCTTTTTATCCTTAAAATAATATAAAAAATAATAGAAATTTCTTACCCTTACTTTGTTGTTGAAAAGAAATGAAAAACCATGGCCTCAAAGATGAGAAATATTACAAAAGCTTTAAAAATGCACAAAAATCCTTTAGATTTGAAGAAAAAAACAAAATTTATGATGTCTTAGACCTCAAAAACCTACAATGGCGTACAAAGCAATAAAATTTCTAGCAGAAACTCAGCTAGGATTTTCCGTATGGTGGTGGCAAGCTTCTTTCTGAAGCTTCTTGTAAAAATGAGATTAAAGTTTCTTTCTTTTGATTTTAGGGTTGAAACCCTAAGTCAAGTGGAGGTATGATAGAACTTAACATTTTTTGCTATTTCTTTTGAAATATCTGATGCCACTAATACCATCGTGGGTTTTTCCTTTTCCATATGTATTATGACTTAGGTAATTCTCACATTATTCACTTGGTAATTCCTTTTACTTTTAGTCTATCTCCAATTCATGGAAAGTGGGGCTTTTATGTTGCATTACTTTATATTGTAAAATGTTTGAATTTAAATAATAACTTATAAATCATTTAATTTAATCATCATTTTTAAATGCAAATAAAAACATATATCAACATGACTAAGTCATGGAGCATACACAAGGATTTTCTTTGAGTTATGATCTTGGAGAGAATATAGGGAGGATAGAATCAGTTTGCAACACAGAAAAATAAATAGGAGTTGTTTTAGGATTTTATGAGGTTTGGAGAGATTTTTAGAGCCATTTTGATTTTTCATCATGTTTGGCATAGTCAAACTTGACCATTTCAATGCCTTTGAGCTTTTTTGGATAAAATCTAGTTGTTATATTTTTGGCTTTTTGAAGCCACTTGATCCAAGAGGCTTCCAATTCCTATTTTGGTGCAATTGTTTGAAGCTTGGCTACTTAGTCATTTTTGAACTATTTTCTAATCAATTCTTGATTATAAGGCTCTTGGACATTGTGACTTTTACAGTCTTTTGTGACAGTTTTGGAATACTTTTGTAACTCTAGAGATATGGAATAAAGTGGATACCTTAGCCATTTCTGGTGATAACCTCTTGCATTTTTGTTCTCACATATTATTGTATGTTTATGATTGATCAAATTCTAAGTGAAGTTATTCTAATTTCCTTACCATTTTGTCTCATGTGTTATACCTTCTTTGTGATTAGTGTGTTTATTCAAGTTATTGATTGTGTTTATAAAATACAAGCTTCTTTATAATTGTGAAATCCTTCTTCCTTTTATAGGTTGTGGTGTTAAACCTCTCAATAAAGTATTTATGCATGAACACATTGTAACAATTTGAGAAAACTTAGTTTTAACCAATGTTCAGCTGAGTGTAAAATTCTAATTTCCATTATCTCTCATTAACTTGGTGTATCACCCAGTTTTTCCATTTTTCAGCAATCTTTTTCCCTTTTCCCCTCAAGATCAGTAGTTAGGTGATAACCAATAGGAAGCTAGCCTTCTTCGGAGGTTTTTTCTCATTAAAAGTGGGATCATTCCCATGTTTCACTAGATTGTTGAATTCTAAATTCAATAGGGTGCAGATTTAAGTGTTAACAATCGAATTGATTCCAACCTTCTATCCATTAAAGGTGTTAGTGATCAAGGAAATAAGTTTGTTGCCCCTCCAAACCAAAATTTGCAAATTTTTACCAACCCAATGCCAAAACATAATATTTCATTTCTCAAAGCAAGAAAAACTAAAAAGAATGATGTGATGAATAATGATATAGATAATGAAAACAATGATTCTATTCTAAATAATGCTATCAATTTCAATCCTATAGATGAAATGGTAGGGATGATAGACATCACCCCTTGCAAGGGCCGACCTAAAATTCCTCTTGACATTTCTTTCTCATCTAAGGATATACTTAAACATTTTCCTGATGGTCCTCTCTACATAGTCAATCGTATCTATGATAAGCCCATTAATGGGATAATAATAGATCCCACTTGTGGAGAGAATGTGATCACCAAAGAATTTTACTTTTTCATGAACTCTATCATGATGAATATGATAGATCGAAAGCATGGATCAAGAAAAACAATGGGTTTTCTTTCCCTATGATAGGATCAATCACCTTACCATTACAAATAGGACCAAAAACTTTAGATGTCACATTCTCCATCATCCTATAATCAGACCAATTTCATGTGAAGCTAGGCGACCCATGGCTTTGCTCCATGAAATTTTTCCCTTTGGTTGTGCATAAATGCTTAAAGTTTCCCTTTGGAAAAGAAATATTCACTATCCACCTAGCAAATTTAACCCCTTGTCTTCCACAAGAAAATTTTCCTTAGATTCCTTTTGGCTTGAACCCATGGAACCTATAAAACCCCAAGAAGAATTAGTTTTCTTGTCTTATGAAAAGTTCAAGGAAAAAAAGATAGCATAACTATCTCTCTAAAACATGTCCCCATCCACCTCTGAAACTCCCATTCTTGACAAAACCATGCTTGAACCTAAACAAGATCCAAACAAGCAAGACCAACCAAAAAAATAAACTTCACCTACATCCTACAAACAACCAAGAGATAGTGTAACCGACCCATCACACCACCTAGAATTAAAAAAAATTACAAATTCAAAGAGAAAGTGGTTGAACAACCTTTTGTGGTCCCTTATGTTCCTACCCTTAGGGAAGAAAAAAACCTATGATTAATCAACCCACTCTTATACAAATGAAAATTGAAAACAAAATCAAAAGAAATAGAGGTGCCCGAGAGCGTAAGCATAGACGTCATGCACTTGCTCATAAGTTACATGAAGAATTAAACAAAGAAAAAAAAATCCAAACTTGACTAAAGCACTACATGATGACTCTACCCCAAAACCAAAAAATTCAATGCAACCTCCACAACAAGAGTTGAACTCTTCCATGGAAATTATCCTTTGACCTCTTGTTGTGATCAACTTAGATGATGATGACGAGGTTGCTAGAATTGACGAAGAGGTGCATAATGAACTCAATACATTGTGTTCCTCTTCCATGAGCTTGAATGAAAAATCTCCTATAAAGAGTGTTGAACCTGGTGCTTCTCCTAGTTTATCGCTTGCTCTTGTCCCTTTGGCTAGTTTCCTACCTTCATTATACATAGAACACAATTGGAAAATGGATTACTTGCTCATAGGTTGACTCACATTTTCCTTACTAGTCTTTTGCATTATTTCTTTTTCATTTTTGTGAATGATTGCATATGTGTAATGTGATCCCTCGAGACATTTTGTTTGTTGTTCTCTCTCTCTTTGTGACATTCCTCTATCTATACCTTCATTCTTCTCTATGTCAAGCATCTCTTTCACTTTTTTTCCTGCGTTTTCCTTTTGGGGATGATGCAAGGTGTTGAGATACCCTATGTCTCTTCCATGTTGACCCAAAAAGCTTTCCTTTTTCCTTTTTTCCTTTTCAATTTCTCTTTTTCATTTGTCTTGTGTTTTCCTTTTGGGGATGACGCAAGGCGTTGCGACAACTTATGTCTCTTCCATGTTGACCCAAAATGTTATTCTTTGTTTTCTCTCTCTTTGTGTCATTCTTCCAGTTCTATGTGTATTTGGGGGATGATGATAGTTCCAAGCTCTCTAAAAATAAAGTGGCAAAGAACATACTTACCCCAAATGCATAGATCCCTTATGTTTTTGGTATTTTCACTTTAGGCGAAACACCTTTTCTATTTCTCTTACATGACATAGCTTTACTTGAAAAGATATGACTTGGCATAGGGCTTTCCAAGTTAGCTCTCATGTCTTCTTTCTTGTTTGCATTTTTTCATTTTCTACTTAACAGTAATTGCTCACATCATGGTGTTTGGAAATTTATTTAAAGTGGGGACATACATTAGCATTATTCTTTTTAATTATTCTTTTTCTTCATTCTTAGTGCATCCTTCTTACTTCATACGATGCATTTGTCACTTTGTGGATGACATTGGGTGTAATGTCTTGTAGGAGCATGATCTCTCTTAGCATATTATATTCCTCTTAGTGGCTTTATGTGACACACTACATCCCCTAAGTTGTGAAGCTTCTACTCTTTGATTGGTTGTCTCTTGGAGATGTCAGGCACAATGTTCCATAAGTTAAAGAGCTCACATGAACTAAGCAAGACTCCTTTGAAAATTCTTTGCATGTTGCATTTGGAATTTGTTGTTATATGGCCACCTTGCATAGCATAGCTTGCATTCCTATAGATCCATCATGTTTGTTCATGAGCTCCAAGTGTACAAATTTTTTCTTGCCTCATGAAGCTCAAAATTCATTTTTGTATGGAACCTTGTTAAAGTTATTACGAGGTATAACTTTGGTATGGTTCGAGCGGGAAGTCCAATCCAAGGCATGAATTTCCCCATAGCCACTTGCGTGTGTGTGAGTGCATACCAACCATGAGTGTATGTTTCTCACCTTTTAGGGCTTCTCACCCAGTGGATAGTCAGGAGTTTTGTCTCCTCAGAGTAAGTATGCATTTTTTGGACAAACAACCTAGATTTGATCCACACTATGAAATAAAAATGATCGAATCTTGATCTGATTATTTTACTTTCTTTCCTCCTCTTTCTTCTTTGGCAATGTATGATTGGCCTTTTCATTATTCTTTGTATCATTATCACATGTGTTCCTTTGTGGCTATGTTGGTTTGTGATGGGATCTTGATCCTAGGGAATTGATCACCCCTCTTGATTTTTGTTGTCTCATCTTGCTAGAATTGGTTCATTAGATCCCATCTTCATTTGTGTTTATATACTTTAGTTTGAGTTTGAAGTAGGTTCATCCTCTCACTAAAGTGGGGGCTAAATGTATGGTCAAAAAAGGGTCCTTCGACTTTTGCACACTCGTTCAGGTCATCCCTGTGGATTTTGGCTTAATGTTTCCTTGATTTAGTGTTGTAATGTGGATACCCATTCACATTAGGTCTTGGGCCCTTGTGAACTGATGCAATTTAAATTTTCCTTGCTAAAGTGTTGTGAAGTTTTGTGACATTCTTGTTTTTCCTTGCATAACAACCCTGTCTTGTTTTGGATAAAAATGGGTCCCCCTCTGTTTTTGTTTGTCCTTGGTGTTTCTTTGGGGTCTTAGGAGTTGTTATTTTTTCTCCTAAGACCTTGTTTCTTTTGTTTCCATGGGTTTGGTACGTGGGCCGAAACTAGAATTAGAACTTTTTCTAGTGTTCCTAGTCTGATTTTCGCTATGGTTCTGGCTCCTCTACTTGCCTTGTATGTTGCTTCGTTGCTTTTCTCATGTTGGGACTTTGGGATGGTTTCCTCCTTTGGGTTTTTTTTTGTTTCTTTTTATTTTCCCTTTCTTTCCTTCTGATGGAAGTAGAATGGAACAAAAACCAAACTACGAACTTTGTAAAAGTTTTTACTCTGATTTTGGTTCCAACCCTGCTCCTGCTTTTCTCCTTTGTGTTTTGTCCTTGTTTGGTGTCTTGTTTGGGTTTGGTTTTTGTTCCAATCCCACTTCCTTTCATTTCATTTGTCATTTGAATCCTTCTCTCGTTATTTGTTCCTTTGTTGAGAGTGGAACTGGAATCAAAACCAAACTTGTAACTTTGTAAAGGTTCTAGGTTTGGTTTTGGTTGTAATTTCACTACCATTTTGGGTATGTATAGGATCATCATGGAAAAAATAGGCCCTTAAGTGGCAAAAAATTTAGAAAAATTAGAGTTAGGAAACTTGACATAAAAATTTGAATAAGTTATCTATACTATTTCAAAAATATGTAACAATATAATCTATAGAAAATTCAATGTAGTTTCTAAACTACTAGGTTTTTAAAAAAAAAAGAAAAATCTATTTGGTGTAAATTTGAAATTTCAATATAGTAGTACTTAAATTTCAGGGGAAAAATAAGAAGTGGGTGGCTGTCTGACCACCCTAACCAAAATAAAATGATAATATTGTTTTATAAGATTTTAGATGTAAGTAGAGGACTCATGTCCCGATGTGATGCATATTTTTTTGTAATTTTTTCCCAAATAAATAATTAATTTTGAATTTTTTATTACAACTTTTAAAAAATATTAAAAACTCGTATCTCTTACCACCTTAACTTGGTCAAAACTTCATGAAATTCAATTTTTCTTTTTTTAATCCTATAGTATGCAAAGCATAGAATGTGATACCATTAGAAAGCTATAGATTTTTTTCAATGAGCCTATCAATTAGGACTTTAGTCGTAATTCGAATAGAAAATGAATAATAATTACTTATTAAATTCAAAGTAAAGCATAATTTATATTGGTGGAAAGCTGAGAATCTCCTTTAAAACCCTTTTTGTTTCATCAATTTTGGGTTAAAAAAAAATCGTCAGCCACATACCCATCATATTGCCACTTTTTGGCCCATCATGATCCTGCACATACCCTTCCCTTTTTTTCTTTTCCCTATCGTAGGACCAAAACTAGATTCAAAATAAGATAAGAAACTTGGGTAAATTTTCTTGTTTTGTTAAGGCTCTGATTTCATGTCTTCCCTCCCTTCAATTTGCACATTAGTTGAATATTCATTACGTTTTTGGTTCTGCACCAAAGCAACTGCATTAATGGAATTAATTGCAACTCTCTCACACACGCGAAATGTTTTCTAAACCTTAATCAAGGTTATTTTAGCTCATAATCATTACCTAAAATATTTTTATGAGCCAAATCCCTAGTAACTTTCAAAGGAGCATGATTTGGTTGCGGGCATGCGTTGGTGAGCAGATTCTTGTCAAAGTTTCAACCTTTCTTGGTGGTGTTTTGAGGTAGGTGGTTTTCTCATTTCATTTGAGTTTTCCTTTTCTATCGTTTGTTGTGTTCTTCGTGTGTTTGTGAGACTTTATTTTGTGGATCTTCACTTGTTTCCTTGTTTGTTTCACTTGTTCTTTCTAGTTTGGTTTTTCCATTTTTATTTTTTGGCTTTTCCCATTCGTTTTGTCATTCTATTGTCATTTTCTTCCTTTTGGTGGCATGTCTATGATGTCGTTCCATAGTTTTAACTGGGGTTTCATTTTGAGGGATCTTATGTTCTTTAAAAGTGTTTTAATCTATTTGACGACCCCTTTGATCCTATTATCGTGTCAAGTTAATTGTTTTGGTGTTAGGGTTTTGATGCCCTAATCTCTATAATTCAATGAGTCATGCAAACTAGTGTTTGTGCATTGACCTTTACAGGATTGTGCCCTAAAAAGTTCAAATTTTCTTTTGTCCTATTAAAGGTGAGGTTAAACCCCTTATTAAAAGTTTCCTTATGGTTTCATGTGACCTAAGTCTGAAGTCAGTTTGACTATGTGTTTAAATGTGCTTCATTTGAATAATAAACTAGTAGAAGCGGATCTAGGAATGAACTCATCCCAAAAGTGTTTACATAAGAATCAATTCTCGAAATGACCTCACTTTTGATGAATGTTGATTCAGGTCTACACCCTTATTCTTTTGGAAGAAGAAAAACTAGAGTGGGAAAAGAACTTGGAACCATTAGCTAGTTCTGGGTCCAATTTCCATTTTGATCTCATCTCAGTTCTGATTCTAATCCTACCTATGTTAAAAGGATTTTTGTTCTTGATTCTCTCTTGGATCCACTTCCAGTAAGTGAAAATTTTGACTAAATTGTATATAGAGTTTCATTGGATGAATAGAAAATGATATGAAAGGTAATATTGATGTAATGGTTTCCAAGTCTTTGTCGATCTAATATATGACTATTTTGTAGGAAGGGAAAATGTTAAGACCATTCGAAGAATCTTCTCAAAGAGGGATCCAGGTTGCAAAATTTTTAAGGCCAAAAAATCCTAAGAAGATAAAGGTGGACCAACTCCCTTACACCTTGAGATACAAGCACAAGAATCCCACTCTTACAGGTAGCAAGGTGGATTTGTATTGGGCCAATATCACTGATACAAACTTAGGGCCATTCAACTATGAATAGTTGGTTGAAGAAACTTTCATAGAGGATGTGACAGGAAGAAGAAAAAGAATTTTTCAATCTAGATTGGCACATGTTTCCCTCTTTCCTCTATTAGTTCAATGTCTAGAGCTCATACTTACTATAGCAGGAGCTTACAACCCAACAACAAGCCAATGTGTGGACTTGCAAGGGAATATCATCATTGATCTCATTCCACAGATGATAAGGTTCATGTTGGACGCACCTACACCATAGAACCACATAAAACTAAATGAACAAGAGGAATTATAATTGTATAGCAACCACATGGAAGCTAACAAGACCCACATGAACAAGATATGGATGAGGGTGGAAAATAAATCCTTGACTAAGCTTCCTGATCAGCCAAAGAGAGCAGATTTCAGTAAGGAGATTGGTGACATAATCATGATGCTTTCCAAAGTGTTCAGAAAGAGAGATTCTTCAGACTTTAAGGAATGTATGTTTCCATTCATTCAAACCATTAAAAGTTATGGCTGCCGGAAGTTGGTGCATATTTTAGAAATGTGCTAATTTTTTACTATGAATTTAAACTTGAATTTCAAATTGTAATTTTGGCGCCAAACCGCCAAAAATCTTATCTTGAAGGTTGTTTTTGGTTCCAAACTGAAATGGGTCTATTTATGGGCTTGTTCTAATTTTTGAGTAACTTTTTTTGGGAAAAGAAGTTCGCATGTTGCAAAAGGGGGATCTTGGTAATTTCTGTAATTCTGTAATTTTCTTTCTGAGACTTTTGTAGCTTGCATGTATTGCAGAGCTTGAGGATTTGGGATCCTCTACATGTAGGATTTTTCATTATTGAATAATAATAAAGTTTGCTAGTTGTGTGCATTATTTCTGTGTCTCGGCTTTGCTTCATCGTCAACTTTATACACAAAGGCAATAAAAATAGGATAGAAATCAAGGAAAAAAATATCACCAGAAGACTATATCATCCATCTTGTAGAAAGTTTGCACAATGAAACAACTCTAAGAAGGTAAAAATATTGACTTTATTGATAAAAAGGTGTTTACATATTGTTGTTCGTTCTTGAAAATGAGTTATAAAGCTTCTTCATCTTGAAAGAACTTTCAAGAAGTTACAATACATTTCCAAGATAAGCTACAATAGGTGAAAATATGCCCTTAGCCCTCCTAATATACAATCCAACAACTTTCTAGATATTATGAACATCATTTGATGGATGAAAGACAAGAATTCTCATAAGTTTGTTGGGTCAAACCTTCTTGGGTGTCCAAAACTATCATCCCTACTTTCCAACCCTCTAAAATGCTCTGAAATGGTGATTGAATGAAGAAAACTTATTGCTTTGACCTTATTTTATTAAAAAAACCTCCTTGAACAACTCCTATATGTTGCAAGTATGTTGTTGGTGTCATCAATAATGTCAAAAGTTGTTGATGTTGGTCATTTATGTCAACTATATGGAGATTATGTGTTGAAGTTATTGGAAGGATGTGGGTGTTGTCATTGCTATGAAGATTGTTTGAGCCTACTTGTGTTGATGATAATGTTGGTAGTATGGATGTGTTGTGATTAAATAGAAGTGTTGTAGATGTTGTAGACGTGTTAAAAAGGGGTTAGTAGTTTTGCAATTGTAGTTGGTTCACTTGGTTTCCAAGTGGTTTTGAGAAAATTTGAATACAAGATTTTAGTGTGACAGAGTGGTGTTTAGTGTTGTGCTCTGCACTTCTTCATGGTTGAAGGTATGCTTGTTTGGTTTGAATATGTTGATCAAAGGTGTTATATCTAGAGTTGTAAGTTCTGGATTGTATGATAGTGAAAGTTGTGTTCACTAGTGTGTGTGTCTGTGAAGAAGGTTGTCTGGGAGAAATGAGATTGCTCCACATTTCACCATATTGAGGTTTCTTGTCTTGCCTATTTGGGGATGTTCTTATAATTTCTATATCTACTTTCCATCAAGGTTTTAGGTGATGAGGTGTTCTGTGAAGTTAGTTAGTGAGTTGGATGTTTGTGCCAATGAGTCAAGTTGCACAAAATGATGGTGTTCTTAGTTTAAAGTGGTTATGGAAGAGTTGAAGAATATTTTGATGATGTTGGAATATTTTGAGATGTTGTATGGATATTGAGGATTGTTTT
Source organism: Sequoia sempervirens (assembly GCA_007258455.2). Classification (NCBI taxonomy): domain Eukaryota; kingdom Viridiplantae; phylum Streptophyta; class Pinopsida; order Cupressales; family Cupressaceae; genus Sequoia; species Sequoia sempervirens. Next base: position 18,422 of record VDFB02309014.1, read on the forward strand.
TATGCGGTTTGTGAATTTTTCTTTAGACTTGGTTAAGCATGAACTTAATTGTTAAGGGCATTAATATAGGTTTGGACGACCTGGGGTGTTGGTGCTAATTAAAAAAATGGTGTGTTGTTTGTGGAAGCTTTACAAAGAGTTTTAATGTAGATTTAGGTCCTAGTTAATCCATGATGTGTTTGTCCTTCACTTCTTTCCATTGCAAAAGTGTTTGGTGCCAACCTATTTTGTAATTGCGGGTTTGATGTGCATAACCAACCTTGTAGAATGCTTTCAAGGTTTTGGATGGTATATAAGTAAGGTAAATCAGTGGATATAAGTGTGGATTTGTAGAAGGTATGAAAAAGATGTGATTTTGATTATGTCATAATATGAATGGGAGATTAATGGTGATGACTCTGAAGCAGTGAGTAGAAGGGTCTACATTTGTAGTGTACCTAAATTTACAGAAGGTAGTGAGTTGGAGGTTGCAAATAGTTTAGAGTTGTTGTGGTGGATATTCCTATTCCTATAATATGTATTTCTCTTTGTAACAATTCCACTCTTTCTTCTTTCTAATTCAACAATGAGCCATTAGCAGAGAGCCTTTTGGTAGTGAGACTATCATATTCGATGTTGCTATTACTATATTGTGAGCTAATCCTCACTATATTTTTCCCCTTCTCGGGTTTTCCATGTAAATTTGGTGTTCTATTGTGCATGGTGTTTTGATCTATTGTTGTTTCACTTGTTTAATTTCATGTGAAATATAATTAAGGGTTTAAGGGCTTATAAAGATTTGAATGTTAATGAGGGTTTTGATGTTTTATGCACAACTGATTTATCCCCCCTCTCAGTTGTCATGTGTATCTAACAATTGGTATTAGAGCTTGGCTCCTTGGAAGAAGCTTAACTGCTTGAGGTAGATCCAGATGGAATAAGAAGGAGGCTCTCTTTTTTGATGGGATGAATTACACATTTTAGAAAACTAGGATGAAAGGTTTCTTTGTTTCCCATCTGGATTTTGGAATTATTGAAGATGGATATACCATGCCCACTAATGTTCTAACAAATGATGATGAGATCAATACATATGAGAACAATGGAAAAACAAGGAATGTTGTTTTGAGTGGTCTTGTTGATTCATTAATTGTGAAGGTCATGGGCTACAAATCTACTCAAGAAAATTGGAAGAAGTTGGAAAGTATCTATGAAGGAGATGATAAGGTCAAGCAAGCAAAGATGCAAAATTTGAAGACTAAGTTTGAAACCCTAAGGATGTCAAAAGATGAAGATATTGTAAGATACATGCATAGAGTGGATGAAATTGTCAATTCCATCAATGGCCTTGTTGGAAAATTGAAAGAAGATGAAGTGGTAAAGAAGGTATTACTAACTTTTCCTAAATCTTATAGTTCTAAAGTTTATGCTATTGAGGAAGCTCAAGATTTAGATCATTATTCTAGAGAATATTTTTTTGGTGCTTTCACTTCTTTTGAATTGAGTGAGTTTGGTCAAAATGATTCAAGAAAAGAGTTTTCTTTTAAAGCTAGCAAAACAGATAAGGATGATGGATTAGATCTAGATGATCTTGATGAAATAGAAGCAAATTTTGTAAGAATATTGAAAAAGGGCACTGGAAAATACAAAGGTAAGTTACCTTTCAAATATTTTAATTGTGGAAAGATAGGTCATTATGCTTGAAGATGTCTAGCCAAAGTTTCAAGTGATAAATATAAGGATAACAAAACTAAATCTGCCAAGATAATTTATTATGTTAAAGAAGATGCTAACATATCTAATGATGAATCTGACTATCCGAATGATGAAAATAATGAATGCTTGTTCATGGCTCTAAATTTTGGAAATAATTATACTAACTTTGAGAGATGTACGAAGTAAATTGCTTCAGAAATATGTAAAACATCAAAGGGACTATAGTGACTGCTTTTCATGCTAGAGACTCAGAGAAAAATCACTCGATAATTGGCAAAAGATGCTTAAATTGTATGGCAGGTGATAAGAGTAAGTTTGCTAAACTTGAGGATTTTGAAGGTGGTCTTGTTAAGTTTGGTGATGATTCATTTGCTGATATGTGGAAAAGGTTCAATTCATTTTGATGGAAAACATAATACCAATGATGTTCTTTATGTCAAGGGACTCTAGCATAATCTTTTGAGTGTAGGAAAAATGTGTAGAAAATTATATAATCTTGAATTTTAGGATGGTGGTTGTGAAATCAAAAAAGGAAGATCTAAAACTTTTGTTGCTATAGGAAGAAGGATAGATGTGAATATTTATCAGCTCAAAGGTGCTAATGGTAATTTTTTTATGAATCAAATCAATGAAAATTGGCTATGGAATAGAAGAATGTGTCACATCAATTTTGATAACCTAGTGCAAATCAACTCTACTCAAGATATGATGGATCTTCCAAGAATTACAAAGCCTATCAATGTAGTTTGCAAGGAATGTCATGCTGGGAAGAAAACAAGAAAGTGGTTCAATATCAAAGAATATTCTACCATGGGACCTTTAGAGTTGGTGCATGCATACCTATGTGGATCTACAAGAATAAGAAGCTTTCAAGGTGATAGGTATTTCATGTTGTTAATTGATGATTACTCTAGAATGACTTCGGTAACTTTTCTCAAAGAAAAATAAGAAGATCTAGACAAGTTTAAAGCATTTAAGGCTATGGTTGAGAATGAAATGGATATGAAAATCAAGTGCTTAAGGTTTGACAGAGGTGGAGAATCCACCTCCAATGAGTTTAACATTTTTTGTGAAGATCATGAAATAAAAAGAAATTTGTCAACTCCTAGAACTCCTCAGCAAAATGGAGTGGTGAAGAGAAAGAATAGGATAGTTCAGGAAGCAACAAGAACAATGATGAAGGAAGAAAATATACTAGATGTCTATTGGAGAGAAGTTATTCATACTACAATATACATACTCAACAAAGTAAAAGTGAGAGTAAACAATTCAAAGACTCCCTAAGAACTATGGTATGGAAGAACTCCTACTATCAAATATATCTATTTTTGGAAGCAAATGTTATATCAGGAGAGATGATGAAAACTTGGGAAAGTTTGATGCAAGTTTAGATGAAGGAATTTTCGTATGAGATTATACAAGAAGAAAGGCTTAATATTGCTACAAAAAGAGGTTGAAGAAGATACTTGAAAGTGAAACTATTAAAGTAGATGGAGAACCACATAAAAGCTTAGTATTGATAGAAGGATATGAATTTGATGAGTCCTCTTGTAGAGGAGAAGAAAAAGGAGAGAAGAAAAAGGAGATACAATTTGAATGGGAAGATGATCTAGAAAGGATTCCTAAGACTCCTAAGCATGTACAAAAGAACCATTCTAAAGATTAGATCATTTGTGATAAAAGAAAAAGTGTGTTGACAAGAAGAAAAATTGTTATGAAAAAAGAATGGGTAAATTTGTCTACTTTCCAAAGTAGAATATAAGGCAGTGATTGAGGAATGTAAGGATGAGAATTAAACCAAAGCTATGGAAGAAGAATTGATGCATATTGAGAAGATTCAGTCTTGGGAATTAGTCCCAAGACCAACAAACAAGAATGTAATAGGAACTAAATGAGTATTTCAGAACAAGATGAATGAAAATGGAGTTGTTAGAAATAAGGCTAGACTTGTGTGTAAGGGCTACTCACAAGTATAAGGAATTGATTTTAACGATACATTTTCTCTGGTGGAAAGAATGGAGACCATTAGGATGTTTTTTCCCTTTGCAACACATAAGGACTTCAAAGTTTACTAGATGGATGTGAAGTCTGTATTCTTGAATGGTGAGTTGGAAGAAGAGGTATACATTGAACATCTGAAAGAATTTCAATTATTAGATGATCCTAATATGGTTTGCATATTGAAGAAGGAATTGTATGGACTCAAGCAAGATCCCAAAGCTTAGTATGCAATATTAGATAGGCACTTGTTGCACTAGGGATTCAATAAAGGTACCACAAATAGCAATCTTTACTTTAAAGTTGAGGAGGATCAAATATTGATTGTGGTTGTGTATTTTGGTGATATGATCTTTGGAGGAAATGAGGTCATGTGCAAGAAGTTTGAAAAAAAGATGCAGAATGAATTTGAGATGTCAATGTTTGGGGAGATTAATTTCTTCCTTGGGCTACAAATGAGTCAGATAGAAAAGGGAACAATATTTTTGGATATAAATTGTGTAATTTTTTGTATCAATGTTTCGGATCACACTCCATGATCCATCATTAGGAAGATATCCAAGAAAAAAGAAATATTAGAATTTTATTATTATGTACTATGGAAACTTGATGCTATTAATGGGTATGTGCAAGATCATCATGGAAAAAACAAGCCCTTAAGTGGAAAATAATTAAGAAAAATCAGAGTTAGGCAACTTGACATAAAAATTTGAATAATTAATTATGAATTTTTTATTAAATTTTTTTAAAAATATAAAAAATGTGTATGTGTGACCACCTTAACGTGGTCAAAACTTCATAAAATTCAATTCTTTTTTTTTAATCCTATAGTATGCAAAGCATAGAATGTGACGCATCTTTCATATTCAAAAAATGTGATATTGTTTGAAAGCTATAGATGTTTTTCAATCAGCCTATCAATTAGGACTTTAGTCATAATTTAAATAGAAAATAAATAATAATTATTTATTAAATTCAAAGTAAATCATAATTTATATTGGTGGAAAGATGAGAATCTCCCTAAAAAACCCTTTTTGTTTCATCAATTTTGGGTTAAAAAAAGTCGTCAGCTACATACCCTACACATACCTATCATATCGCCACTTTTTGGCCCATCATGATCCTGCACATACCCTAATAGAAAAAGGAATGTTCATTTCACAGTCAACATATGTCAAGGAAATTTTAAAGAAGTTTGGAATGGAAGGCTCTAAACTGGTATGTACTCCTATGGTTATTGGTTGTAAGTTGAGCAAGAATGATGAATCTCCTAATACTAATTAGAGAAAGTACAAATCAATGATTGGTGGACTGCTATATCTAACTGCTACTCTATCAGATATCATGCATGCAATTTGTCTTGTGGCTAGATTTCAAGAAGATCATAGAGAATCGCATGTGGAAACAACAAAAGGGATATTTAAGATATTTGCAAAGCACTTCAAACTATGGTCTATGGTATCCAAAGGATATTTATTTCTCTTTAAGTTCTTATACTAATGCAAATTGGGTAGGTTATGTACTTGAAAAAATAATTACAAGTGGAGATGCTTTCTTTCTTGGAAGTAGATTGGTTTTTTGGCTAAGAAAAAATAAGATTCGATAGATATCTTTATCTACTATAGAGGCAGAGTATATTTCTACAACATCTTGCTACACACAAGTTTTGTGGATGAAGTAGACATTGCAGCATATCAGAATATCATATAATGAACCTATTTCTATCTTGTGTGATAATACAAGTGTTATCAATATATCAAAGAATCTGGTGATGCATTCAAGAACAAAGCATATCCAATTCGGTATCACTTTCTAAGAGAAAAGGTTTCAAAAAATGAGGTGAAGCTGAAGTGTGTGCCTATAAAGGATCAAGTTGCAGATATTTTCACAAAGGCTCTTCATAAAGATACATTTGAGCATCTATGATAGAAGTTAGGGGTTACTGCCCCTCCTTTCAACTAGATGTATACGAGTGTGCATTTGTTCAATGGAGCAATTCAAGATTTATTCTTTTTGTTCTATATTGATGATGTGTATTTGTAGATTTAGGTGAATTGAAGCTTGAAAATCCTTTGAAGACAAAGTTGCAAAAGTTGTCAAAATTGTCAAGAAGTTGTCATCTTCATGGAAACTCATCTAGAGGCCAGAATTCAAACTTTCAGACTTGAAGAAATAGACAAGATGGAAGCTACAAAAGATCACTAGAGGCTATAAAAATATCAATCAAACCCTAGTAATGGGACTAAATCACCCCTCTAGGCGTATGATTCCCAATATAACCCTTTTGTTAGCTTTCTATAGATCCTAAACATTCACTAGAAGATTCCAGATTCTACCCAAATTCATGTAGTAGGACTAAATCACCCTACCTAGCATATGAGTCCCAGTGCATCTTAATACATTAGATTTTTAGAGTTTTTAGGCCTTTCTTTGGCCTCTTCACTCCTCTAGGACTTGTTTTGGCTATGCGAGGGGTCTTGGAAACAACATTAAACAAGAGATAAATTTGTTTTTTTGACTAAGAGTAGGGTTATGTTGAACTGAGAGGGGTTTAAACTTTAATCGTGACTTAAATTCCATAGGCTTAACAAAATTGGTTGGACATGACTAAGGGGTTAGAGCCAACACATGACTACATAGTCTTGAAATGAGACCCTGGTACAATGGGGAGAGGATCCTTTAGGCCCAAATTGATGCAAAGAGGATTAAATAAAGAAAGGGATATTGATTCTTTCACTACACCTAATATGATTAAGGAAAAGAAAGTGATAATAATGTATAGTATTACATCTTCCTTCCAATGTGAAATATTTCATAATGTGTAAACTCACCAAAGTGAAAGAATCTGATAGTATCTCCCTATCATAACCATTTTGAAATCTCATCAACTTCTCATCCTTATCAAGGAAACTATCAATGAATCTTTGGTAGTTCCCATTACTTACTTTCACCACTTTTATCCCCTTACATTCTAGACTTGTCACTTGGGAGTCACCTCAAACAAATTATTGCTAATAGCAATTGTTCCCACTTTCCATAAATTAATGAATTTTGAGGTAAGTTCATTGTTGAAGCCCTTCATGACCAAGAAGAAGGGTGTAATACCAACTTCCTTGAAAAGCCTCCACAAATCCACATTTCTCTTAAGGGGAAGACACAATAAGAGTTCCAAAAGCTTCCTTGGACCACCCATTGTCTAGCTAACACACTTAGGACTTTGAGGCCCACCAAAAACTCATTGCACCAGAAGATGTAAACCAAAAAGGAGATACAACTTAAGCTTTTTTTGGTAACTCTATAAATAAAGAAGGATAAAATATTTTTGATGATTGAGTCATCCCATTTAAATGGGCCTTTACGAAATCACTCCATATTTCCTTTATGATAATCTACCCATAGTACAACATTTGAATTGAATGTTATGCTTAAATGGGAGGATCAAGAGATTAGACTCCAAACTCACATGATCATTTAGGTTGTCATGTAGAATCATGATAGCCACTTTTTTAAACATGCCCTTAGGAGTTAGATAGATAGATTGACAAACCAACAAAATCCCACTAATCATTAGGAGGGCATCCCATTTAATAACCCAAAAAACTTTTATTACAAAAACATTATTGCTTCTTCCTCTTAAATTCATGATGTGACCTTTACCCTTCATCACTTGCACTCAATCACTACCACTTTTGAATTGTACACCTTAATGCTAATAATTTTGATAAAAGTCATGTGATAAGGATTATTTTTGTCATTAGTCAAGGAAAATCATAGCTTATGAAAATCATTTATAGGGTCTTTCTTTTTCATCATATCTTTAGCTCCTAAAGCGAGAGAATTAAATTAATAGCCTTGGAAGGCCACCAATTACCAAGAAAGAGAACCCGATAGACAAATGTTGCACCCATAGGCAAAACAAGATTAAAACAGATTACAATTGTTGTTTGCAACAAAAAATTATGTTTTATAATAGAATTAAACTATTTAAAAAAAAAAATACAAAATTATATAAATTGAAAGTATTTTGGAAAAAAAAATGATACACAAATTTTTGGAGAAAATTGTATACGAATTTTTTATGCTAAAAATTTATAAAAAGTGTTTCTCAGAGGCTTAGTGAGAACAACACCAGTGAGCTTCATGACTTCCAAATATGAGCCACTCTTACAATACTTAGAGCCTGATCTATTTAACTTGATGTTCATGTCATTAAACGATCAATAATTATTGTTTTAGAAATAATAAGAAGATTTAATGTTGGAACCAGATATTTCAATAAATCATTTTATCTACCAATGTTGACTATTATTTGACAAATAAACACAAAATTCCACATTTTCCATGGATAATACTATAAATTCAAGTCAGATGAAAATTATTGTTTTTTGTCGTAAGCCATGATGTTCTTTATGGTGGAATTCATTCAGCCTGAGCGACATTTTCCCCTTCGCGTGTTCTGAAAATAATTGCACTCGTACAGTCGATAATATTGGAAATGCGTAAAAATGAACAATTATTTAAATTTTCTTTTCTTTATAGTACATAACGGTTTAAAGGGAAAAAGTTATGGGCAATTCTATATTTTATTTAAATATAGAAATAATATATATTCATACATATATATTATTTTTATTTATATTCATTTCATTTGCACATCTTGACAATGTAAGTATCAAAAATTTATTCAATTTATTATGGAGTCTAGATAGTATGCAACTTCCAATCTACATTGACAATTGACTACATGGATGATTCATTGAAAACATTTTACAAATATAAGTAAAAAAATGTTTAATATTAAGGAGATACACAAATCCTTTTGTACTTTGATCTTGTACATGTTCTTAGGAAGTGTACAAAACATGAAACACAACAATATTATAGGGATTTAGGTTGTCAAAAAATTCTTTAGGGAATTACTCCTTTTTCATGTGTCATGATTGAGTAATCCTTCAAGTGAGTATTATCCTACCCATCTCCATATGCATATAGGTTCTATTTTATCTTCCTCATTTACAATTATTTGTTGATTTACCCATGAACCTCCTTTATTCATTTGCATAAAGTTTTAAGCCTCAATGGAAATGCATTAACCATATTCCACACCTCAAAATGATCTCCCATGGACCACTTGAAATAGTGTCTTTGTTGATGATCTATTGATTGAGTGGCTATACATGAACTATTCTTACACCTATACAAACTCTAACTACCAAGTGAGTGAACTAAATCAAGAGACAAAAAAGGTGGCCTCAATATCTATTTTTGTCTAAACATACATCCACTTTTGTAAAAATGAATGAGGCATAACAATGTGTTATAGCATGGATCCATTAAAACACATGTATTTTGCTATCATAAAAAAATAAAACATAGGTCAAATGTTTTCCATAATCTTAAAGAAATAATTGAGTATGGTTAATTAACTAAAGTGGGCCAACTAAAATGAATATTGGTCATGTGAATGAAAATGTATCTAAGATAAATAAATATTGCATATCTTGAATTGATTCAATGCAAATATTGACTAATATGACATTGTGATAGAAACCTAATATCTAAAATATGGACTTGAATTATTGATCATATGTTTCAAATGAACAAGACTAAAGAAGCTAGGTGTTTGGGACATGCTTGCAATATCAAATTACAACATGATTTTCACACTCAAAAATTTTCTAGGTTTCAAGAGACCTTAAAGACAAGATCATTGGAGGATGTTACTCATCACCTAACCATACTACTGTCCTTGCATAATAGATGCCTATCCCACTATAGCCGTCCCCTAAGCTATAAAGAGAGAAGATCATGAATACACCAATACCAAGGCCAAAAATATCTCACACACAATGGATCTCAAAAAATACATAGTCAAATGGTCACACACGATTGCTCAACACATGATTGAATGTAAAAGACCTAATCAATCAAGTTGAAGAGGAGGTTAACTAAGGAAATGAAATGGCTTTCCCTTTGGTTATTCAAAACCAAGCTAGGAAGTGAAATATATTGCAAATGTCTTATAGTAAGCATTTGCCTCATTTATTCATCTCAATTACGCAAAGATCATCTTTAACACTTTCATGTATGCTAGAGTTTCTTTAGTGTTCTATACTAATAAAAGTTTCAAGCATTGGTATTATTGTTAGCGTACTTCTCTAATTTTCAAATTAGATTGTGTGAGATTTTAAAAGACAGCTCCTTCAAATTTTCTTATTAGACATAATATTAAAAATTATTCTAATAAGTATTCCTTAAGAAATATCAATTGAATACATAAAATTGGAAACTTTTTCTAAAGTCCATACTTCAATTCAAGAACATGGGAAGGATTACAGTGAGTTCTCCCCAATTCAATATCACTGGAAGAATTAGAATGAGGTCTCCTCTCTCTAGTCTGTCCCCCATGGGTTAAGTTTTTCCACCACTCCTATTTGGTAGATCCAGTTAATTCATGCGGCCAATCTATCCTTTTTATATAAAATTAAAAAAATATTTAGGGAAAGGCCATGGCCCATTACATAGAAACAGATAATCAAACGTATGACTTGCCAAGGAGTGATAGCATCCCCAGTGATAGCATTTTTAATCAGACAAGCTAGCAAAGCTAATTAGCGATCTGTGGAATCTCCCGAGCCTATCTTGAAAAACTCATAGATTGTTATGGATGAAATCTACACCTCCATTTTACTAGTTTCATGCTTTTATGTTTTCCTTCTAATATTTGTTTATAGATAACTTCTCCCGTTTGCAGTATGACGTGGTTGAATATCATGTAGAAATTTGCATTCACAAACTTCAGATGGATTAAGCTTCTTGCCCTTAAAGTCGTACATTTCAAACACCCCATCCCCGCCAGTCTAGTGACTAGAAGGCGTCTGTTGAACGTAATTTCTAGTTTTTTTTAGCTTTCGCTAAACGAACTTAGACATTTATCCTCACTTCACATCCCTTCTTGTTAGAGTGCTGAGCAGATTGCTCAGATTATATCATTATTGAATACCAATAAAAATAATAATAATAAAATATTATATTTATTTAAGATGATTTTACATTGAATTCATTTGTTTATAAAGCGATAAGTTTTTCATCGGAATAACTTCTCATCCAACTAACTGTCTTAATAACTGATTTACTAATTTCCTAACGCCTTCTATCTTCGATCACCCACTCATTCGAAATATGCTATACTTTTAACATCAAGAATTCTATCATCTCTGTGCTAGAAACTTGCAGTCAGACCATTCGTAAAAGATAATTTAAAAAATATAGATATTAAGATGTCTTGGTATGTTTTCCAGCCTAATATGTTCTCTGGAATTGCTCATTCAAATGCTCTTACATCATGTTGTAGATGCCAAATCTATATTTTCCAGTCTAATATATC
>VDFB02309016.1:0-31237 GCA_007258455.2 Sequoia sempervirens
TGCAACTTTGGATAAATAGACAGATTGTGACAACTCTTTGATCATCCATACCTCAATTATGGTTACCACCTGCTTGATATTAAATACATAATGGCTTATCGATTTCTTTTGGAAGAAAGGTCAAAGCTCGTAGCTTGTCTTTAAGTCCATGCAAGAATTATATCCTGCCTTTTACTTGTGAGTTGTGGGATATCACTCATACTACTTATCTTGAAGCTGTCTCTTACCAATTCGATGAGATATCCTATTCTTCTGTAATGTCCCCTTTTTGAACTTAGCCAAAAACATAAAATGCACAAATTAGGACATACAATTTATTTTACCAACACATCATTTGCTTATGTAAATTGCCTTGAAGACCTGCATACATCATGTATTATCGATTAAGCACATAATTTCTTGTTCATGATTAGATCATTTCAGTTTGCACATTTTAAGAATAAGACAAATAAAATGCATTATCATCTAGGGCATAAACTAACATGATCAGATATGACTTATTACTCTTGATCGGAATAGATCTTCACCTTGTTTCCTCTTTCCTAACCTCCTTGGATGGTAGGTTTACTATGCCAAGGGCGCGTGAACGATCTCAAATTGGACTCCCTCAAGGTTTCCTACCTGTATTGGGACCGTCCATCAATGGATCGATTTACCAGCCTTTCTCTCTACAAACTCCCTATCCTTATTGAGTGCTAGCAAAAGGGAATTTTGGCCCGAAGTCTATTCTCACAGTAGTAAAGTCATAGTAGCTTAAGGAAGCACAATAATTGTGGCACACAACATTATTGTGTTACAGACACATAGTATTCATTAATCTTCAGGTTGTCTTACTTGGTTTAGAAGTCTTTATTGATTGCAACGGTCATTTAATATGCATTCACTTTCATAATGTATTTAATCGAATCTACAAATCATCACAGATTTATACATACACTGATATTGATTCTGATAGGGTCTGAGTTAGGCGTTACATTGTAACCCACTGTCATAGGAACTGAAATTCGATTTCATAAACCTCAATGTTATATCATTCGGTTGAGGATACTTACCTCTGATTGACGTGCTAACTGGATTCCTTCCAGACCTATTTTCCTGAGCCCGATCCGTCTTCCCTCTTGATGCCCTTCTTCTGATATCATCTTATTATTATTGAAAATTCAAAGAGCATTTACTAAATATCATTATCTAAATTTCTAATGTATCTAGCAACTTAATTACTTAGATCCATGAAGTACTTATCTGTTTGCCTGCCCGTATTCCTTCCTCTCAGCCGCGATTGTATGCCCTGAATTCTAGATCATTCGATTTTTCAATTTCCTCCTTATTGGGTTGACATAAATTGTCATCCAATATCATCTAAGTTTCCCAAATAAGTCTGATGGTAATTGAAGATTGAGTACAATAGCTGTTTCCTGAATTAGTCCTTAAAATCATGGTTTGTAAACTACAAGAGGCTTAGACCTCTATCGGACGCTGCTCCAGATTCTTGTCTTCATATTCATGCCAATTTAGATATAGGTGTTGTTTCTAAATACTACTTATTATTCATGCAACCATGATGTATTTAACCCTAAGCTCTTCAAAAGTGTTCAAATCTGTTGTTTAAAGTTTTAAACTATACATAGATATATCTCTCCATTCCAATAAGTCTCAGGAGTATTCGATGTCCCTTTTAGCTTATGCAATATAAGTCTTGGCTGTGTATTCACTTTCCTTCTGCTGTAATACCGCCTGTGTTGTAGATTATTTGATTCTCTAAAAGTGCCCGAACCTACCCTCATTCATCCCGTCCTTACTGCTCATGTGTTGCTTTGATTTTGAAGAGCGAATACCCAAAACAAAACATCCTCCATAAAATTCAATCGATGCCCTCCTGTTGATTGCATCGAACCTTTTATACCTCTCCTTTTTGGTAAATGGACGTGTCATTTCACAACTATTCGTATCTTTTGAAGGGGTATGTTTTCTTCTAGATTTCCTTTGGAATTCTACCTGCCGATTCCTGATTCCTTTTGATCCATGTCAGCAAGGCGGCAGTTGCCCATGGCCCGATACATGCTTTGTCTAAACTCAATGGCGGAAATAATTAAGAAACCCCGATAATGATCCTGTTCTCAGATATTGAGCGGCACCACAATGCTCCTGCCGGCTATTGAAATACTATGTATCTTATTTATCCAAATGGACATAATTGTAATTATTTTATATTCCATAATTGTTATTTTGTGTTTTATATATTATGTATCTTTAATATTTATTTTATTATCATGGGATTGCCAATATTTATAATATAATAATTACAGTATCACCCTTTGATAATTATTTGATCATTATGATTGTATTTTAAATAAACTGATTTTATATTATATGCTTCTATATTTGTTATTATTATAATAATATTTAAATTATTAGAATTCATATTTTAATATTTACAATAATTTAATTATAATATTATCTTGTGATAATTATAATTAATGTTTGTACTTTTATTATATTTTTATCTTATTTACTTCTTTCAATCGTTATCTGAGTGTTGCGATTCCGGGGACATGACATCTTCAGTCATAAGTAAACTTTGATACAAAAATCTCTGGAATAGATAACTGAGTTACAGGGGAAATCTTGAAGCTCAAACGTGGCCAGACTTTTAAAATGGAAATTTTGATGCATCTTTCTATTTCTCAGTCGAATTTTATACTAGAAACCCGAGCTGTTGTTGGCAATCTGTCAACAAAGCTTGTTACAGCCTTGTATCCCTCTTGGTCTCCAGGGCTTCCACTGTATGAAATGATGTAGGTTAGTCCACTGGACCCAAAAACAATGACTGCCGGATCTAAGGCCAACATTGTTGTTTCAGGTCTTTTATTTATCTCTTTTGCGCCTGAAGGCCGGTAGCCCAATTTTAAGATTCACAGAAACAGCATTCCATGGAGATGCATTCCCGGGGGTTTGGGTGATGTCTGAATTCCTGGGGACCTGGGTACTTGGAGGGGACACCCCCCCCCCCTTTAGAACTGGACAGCCAACACCATATGGTGCATAATTTTTATTTTTAAAAAGTAGCCTTTAAGAAAGAAAATCGTCTCAAAAGCTAAAATTTGAGCAAATTGTATATACTTTTTAAAATTTGAGTTTCTTTTAGTTTTAAAGTTAATTGTAAAAACAGTTCCCTCATTTTCTCCAAAATCTATGCAAATTTTTGCCCTCCCCATCCCTGCCTTTCTGTGCCTCCCCATCCTGGAAGCTTGAAGAAACCCTGCACATAACGACTTGAGGATCAGATCCTCCATTCTGACTTGACACAAAGGGATAGTATATAATCACCCTCTATGGGGTGACTGCTGAGGATGTTATCCATCATGTAAACAGATCCCTCTGTTGATTGGTCACATGCTATTTTTGCCAATGCCAATGCCCATGACACATGTAGCATCAACTATATAATCTCAACGCCTTCTGATCCATTTCTGCTGCAAAATTCTGTTTGCAGATAATATAACTTTGGTTTAATTAGAACTGGAGCAATGCAGCAATATGAGGCAATAAATATTGACATAATCTCAGTTTTCTTTGTTAGCTTCAAATTTGGAGTCCTGCTGTAAGTCTAAAGAGTAGCAGCGATAATGAAGGTAATACAGACACCAAGCAGTTAGAAGTTTAGTGTTCTATGTTGCAAACCAATCTGCTCCCATCGCCTTTGAAGAATTATCAGAGCATTTGGAACTGTAGTGCTATACCTTTCAACCCGATCTGCCAACATTATTATTTAAGAATTACTTGTTTCGCAAGATGTCGTCCTGGCTTTTGTTTGGCATGTATTCATAGATCAACAAAATGCTGACACAGTTATAACAATAGGCAAGTAATTCCAGTCCGTGTCAAAGGGATCCTCTTTTATCTACCTCGATTATTGAGTCGGGACAAATCTGCAGTCTACATTATAATTGTTGCCATCAATTCTGTTCTCCACTGTTTCTTGACAGCTACAATCTCACTGATATGTAACTCTTACAACGGTACCTCTTACACTTAGCAAAATCATTCTTAGAGAAGCTTAGCTACATTTCTTTTTCTTTTCTGAAATTCACCATACAAAAAGAAAAATATTTTGAGACTTTTGCATCAGTCTTGTATACATTTTAAGCCCACTGCTTTTGATAGGTTGGAGCTAGTAGAAATGCCATTGCAGGTATTTCATTCCTTTTGTGATTAGATTCTGCCATTATCGATAATCTATTAATAGGAGCTTCAACATGATGCCTTTTTTCGATTTATTAGTAACTAATTCTTATGTTACCGGGTTCTTCAAAAATGCCCAAAGAACCCACTCCGAGAGCGTTTGGGAGTGGGAGCAGTCTGGGAGTGGCCAGGGAGCACTTGGGCACCCCTGGGTTCCCTGTGGGTTCGCTGGGAGCGGACCCACAGAGAACCCGGGGTGCCCAGGCACTCCCTGGCCGCTTCCAGCCACTCCCAAGCACTGGTCTTTTCCTGGCAACTCCAACTCTGTATCCATTCCTTAAGGTAGAGCTAGTTCTTTCACTAGATGTGGAGACTGTTAATAAAAAGAACTTGATCCTTTCTGGCACTAAGTGATACCAAACATTCCTATTGAGGCCCACAGATCTGGCGTTACAATCTTCTTGATCACAGAGGTTTATGCTAGCAGTGATTCCCTGCTGGGATCTGCCATCTTAGAAGGTTACAAAAGAATATTTTAAAGTTTCAATGTGTCATCATTTCCCAGCCACTGCTGGCTTCCACTAATCTGGCAAAATCCTCTTTTACTGGCAGCCAGCAAGACCATCCCCACAATCCCACAATAATATATATTCAAGTTGAGTAGAAAGAGTGGATGTCATACTATTTTAAAAAGACGGCATCAAAGATTTTAAGAGGAGATTGCGCGTTTCAAAAAGGAGGGGAGTTGAGAGGAGTCTTAGAGGCTTGATATTCAACAAGGAATTTCAGATATAAATATCAGGAGGGTTCACTGTAAAGAGGGTGACAGTACAGGAGTTGTCATTCTCTTAGGAAGAATGTTAGTAATCATTTACAGGCCTACATGCTGGGTCGAGTCCAGTTATATCAAGGTTTTGTTTGCAGATTTCAGAGTTGATGTAAGGAGCTTTGGGGCTGCACCCCTGTATTTTTGTATTAAGTTTCAAGAAGGGACATACTGAATGTTAATTTGCTGGTTAATCATGAGGTAGTTTATCGTTCTTGTTGCTATTCATCAATGGAGATGGCTTATTACTGTTGAAATCATTATACTGTTGTTGAAGCTTTATGGGTGTGAATAGCTGCACGATTTAGCTGTCCTTAATTGGACACCTTATTTGTGACTGCATTATTTCCTTACTGAGAATCAGAAAATGGTGTCTCTAATATTTGATAGTTCATAGTAATATATGAGTACGACATATGTATTGAAATTTTGAACTATAAATTGGCATTTATCTTTATCACTAGCATTGATCAATGATTTAATGATGGATGATGATTGATGAAGTATCATACAAATGTATTTACAATTCTGTATATTTTTAATTTTTTTCATATATATATATATATATATATATACAGCCGTACCCAAACGTACCGTACCCAAGGGAAAAAAAATTGCCGTACTGGCATACCCATATTCTGTACCCGTACCTGTACCAGAACCGGCAACTTAGATTAATTCTGAGGTCAGTGGTCAGGTCCACTTACAAAGGTAGAAATTAGACAAGACTGCTCTTTAGCCCATCTACAGAATCCAGTAGGCTGTAGCCTATGTGTGTGCTTGGAGAGGCTCAAACTTGGCTCTTGCCTGCAACAACAGACCTGCTAACCAATTGAGCCATACTAACTTTGGATTCAACGGCATGCCTTTCTCCAATATGAAATCAGAAGCCTAACATTACATCCAGGATGGTACCAAAATTACTACTTGGTTCTCTTGTCAACTTCATTGGAGACAAGAAATGTTATGCTCTTAGTCCATTGGATGTATTATGGACTTTTGTCATACATAACCTTTGGCTTGACCATTTGATCGTTCCTGGATTTAATCATTATAGTGTAGTCGGCCTGATTGAGATTATTGGATCACCATAACCTAATTATGCTATATATAAGAGGTGCTTATTAATTGATGGATAGTATTGGAAAGCTTATTCTTCTTGTAAGGCTTTTGGAGGTTGTCCCCTTGAAGTGGCTCATCAAATAATTATTGTTTTACTCAGTTCATTCATATTATCTGGATCTGCTCTATTCTGCTCTTATTTGTGCCTTCTTTTGGTTATTGTGGTCATGCAATCTTGTTGTGTGATATATTGCTCTTGCGATAAAGTATTTTCATTACAAATGTTATCAGAGTGACAATTTGGGCAAGATTCAGTAATGCTGTCTATAATTTTTTGCAAGTGAAAGCCAATATTTTGGGTAGATCTATCTCTCTGCTTTATATCTGCTGTTGTTCTGTCAGACATTATCTGCTTGTAGGTACAAATTGGAAACTTTTCATACAACAATGATTTAGAGTTTTTGTCTCCATCTGGTAGACCAGGGTATAATTTTTTTTTTTGTATTCGAGGATTACTCTTGCAATACGGCAGTTGTTGGATTTGTCTTGATGAGGTGATTACAACAGTATGTGTTCAACCCCATTTTTAGACCATTTTTCTGGTTTGAGTCATTTTTGGCGTCCTTGTGCAATATATCAATCATTTGATTCATCATAGCAAAGGGATTGCAACAATAAAAATTGCTGATAACCCTATTTTTTATTCTTGGTCCGCATGGTGGGACCTTCTACTTGAGGCAAGTTGAGATTGACTACAACATTAGGTAAGGATAAATTTCCTTGTTTTTCTTGTTTTTCCTTTATACTTCATTTTTGTGGTCTTCTTTTGAGTATAGGTGCTTTGAATTTGTTCTCTAGGTATTCTTTTCTCTTTTCTTTCATTTTGATTGCTTCAATTTTTTATTTGGTGGTTTTCTTTATTTTAATTTGTTCCTCGATCTATGTGCACCCTCCTCTTCTCCCCCTTTCCTTTTTATCTGGTCTAAGTCTGCAATTATTCATTTTTCTCCTCTTGCTCTCTTTCATCCTGATGATGGATCACAGAGTGTGATCCGAAACATTGATGCTAAAAAATTTCTACACAATCTTATCCAGAAGCAATACAAATTTACAATAAGGATTGTGGAAACTTGGTATCATTAATTAGGTAAGGATTTCCAAGAGAAAGGGTTTCCAAGAGATGGGATTAGAGGTGGAGCTACCAACAAAAGTGGAGATGCCACAAGATTTGGATGATCAATTCCATGAGTTTGTTTTGGATCTTCAAAGTTGGTTGGGAAATGTCAATCAGAGAATAAGCAACTTACAAGTAACTACATACTTAAATGTCTTTACAACTATCCCAACTTTGTGGCCAAAGGAATTCAGCTTCTCATCATAGGACCGATTCTCTCATAGGAGTGCCATGTTGAAGATTTTCATTCAGGTACACAGCTTTATTTGCAAATTGATGTGTACAAGTTCAACAACTGGGATCTAGTCACATGGATATGTCAAATGGAGCTGCTTTTTAACTTACACCAAGTTCCATGCCAACAAATGTACATCATTGTATGTTTAATAAAAAACTTGGCTATGGCAATTTGTAAGCACCCACGAAATCTTTATAGGGACTGGGGGTTAGAATAAGGCAAGTCTTTAGGTCCTGTTGTCAATTTTATGAAAAAAGGTTCTACCCATAAAAAATAAAAATTGTAATGGTATTTAAATAAAATTAAACCTAATAATTATTGAATTTAAAATAAGTTAAGCTTGCTTTTGATAATTGTTGGATGGGTCCGTAGGTAATGGGATAATTGATAAACAAATCTGAAATTGTCAGCTTCATGGAGAAATCCTCCAAATGGTTTTATGAAGGTTGATTTTGATGGAGCTTCCAAAGGTAATCTAGGATTGGGGGTGCCAATTTCTTGATATTTTTTCTTAGGCAGATCATATTCTCCTACGGTTTTGAATGGATAATGAAGTAGAGTTGAGGTCCTATTTGAGGGAATCAAGCTTTCATTTTTTGCAAGTTGCAAGGTGCTGTTTATAGGAGATTCTTAGGTGATAATTGCTGTTCCAGTCAAAGAAGCTACAGATAATTTGAAGTTAAACAATTTCCTATCAAAGGCTTGCAAACCATGTGAGAGATTGGAAGAAGTTATCTTTCTTCTTTGTCTCAAGGAATGCAACAATGCAATAGACTATTTAGCTAATGTTGGTATGTTTAGCTCCCTTTCTTAGCCTTGGCAAGTGATAAGGTAGAGTTGCAAAATTTCAAATTTTGGGACACTTATTTTCAAGCTTATGCTTTCAGTCTCGTTTTTTCCATTTTGCTAGTCTTGGTCATGATTTATGTCACTGTCTTATCCTGTTAGGGTCCATGTTGTCATTGTTTGTTTATACTCCTCTTTTGGTTACAACTGCCTATAGAAGTGTGCAAGTAATTGCAGTTAATTTGAGTGCAATTACTTCTCCGATAGGTGCAATTGCTTTGTAGATTGGTGCATCTACTGTGCAAAAGCTCACAATTGATGGAAGGTATAATTTGCTTTATTTTCTTAGTTTTTAGTTAGATTCACATAATTGTCTATTAGATTTTTGGTTACTAATCATTCAAATGAGCAGCTTGTGGCGTTCGTTGGGATGAAGATTAAAAACACAAACTATGCTATTTGGTGCAGGAATTGTGTGTTTGATTTTTCATTAATTATGAATATTTTGATTTCATAAGGTGAAAGAACTTTGTTTGTTGTGTTTGGTAGGTCCATAGGTGTGTATGCTCTCTCCTCGCATCTAGTGCAATCTTGGAGATCAAAAACACCTTAGGACTTGCATTTTTGTTTTTTCACCCGAGGTTTTCATTGTTCGTGTATACTCTTCCCTCGTGACTCGAAAGAACGATCTTGGGAATCAAAAGCAACATCTTTTCCATTTGCTTACAATAGGAGGCCTGCTTGGGGATTTCATCACCCCAAGGTTGAATTCAAGCATGTTTTTGGGTGGGTATATAAAGGAGGACAAAATTTGTACCCCAAGGTGTGGCCAACGTTGTTCGAGCCAAGCTACACGACCCTTGATATGCCGAGACACGTTTGGTGAAGAGAGCCGAGGAGACCCCTCCAATCTTGGGCATTACAAATAGGCTCATTGTTCACCGATTCACTACGACCCTTGTGATTAGAAGCCTTTTAGACCTTTGGCCTTTGGCTTAGCGTGGTGCAACATATACTATCATATGTGAAGTTACTCACCATGTATTCTTCTCTTGTTGAGGTGACATTGCTTCCTTGGTAGGGCCTTGTCTTTCCAAGGTAAGGGGTGTTAAGGTGGTACATGACATTAGCATACCCTAGTCACCCATTCATTTGAAGGTATTGCGCTTTGATGGGTAGGCTTGCATTAATTCAACACACCTTTAATACTAGCTAGGTTGTTAATGTGATTGGCATGTCTTCTATGTGATAATACCAGTGAAACCATTTAGCCCCTTGGAAAGTGTCAATAGCTATCGTGTTTACTATTTGAAGTGTTTTCTTGCCATACTTACTCAATACACATAGAATACACCAAAACCAGTCAGAATAACACAAGTGAGCTCCAAAATAACACATCTACTATGAAGAACCCAACTGGCTCCATCTCAACCACTGATGTTTAAACTGTCTTGTTTTGTGTTTTTGAAGGTTTTGATGAATTTTAAACAAGGAATATAGAAGTGCATCAAGCATAAAATGGTGCTAAAACTTAAATCAAAGCAATAATATGGAAACTACCATTGTATTAAGTATTAAGCAACTGCTACAGATAGATTGCAAACAGTAGACATACCTGAAAATCTCCAGATTAATTAAATAAAGTAGATCTGTACATGTTAGGCAAGAAATGCTGAAACTGGTGAAAAGCAACGTCCACCTCCAAGTTATGGTTTCTCCCTATCAGAAACTGTAGCAAATGACTGTAAAGACAAGGTGTCCAAGATAGGAAGAAAGATGGCTCCAGAAGAAGGCGTTTCAACCTTTAGTTCATACGCCCAGCCCCAGATCCACACGCCACAAGCATGAAAAGGTACGACCAACCAAATATTTTTACGAATTTCCTCTCAGATGCCAAACTTTGCTGAATGAAGGCACCTCTGTCAATGTAAATCCCTCCTTATTGAAATTTAGAAAGTATGAATAGAAAAACTCTGATGAAGCTCAAATAGACTTCTAAATTGAAGCCCTCACTGTAGCAAAGATTCAGTTGGTCTTTCACAGCTTCAAGTCTGCAAATCATTGAAGATTTCTCGTTCTCCAATGGTGGTAAATCACTGTAACCTTTGTCTTAGACAAATGCACAAAGAAGTGAAAAAAAAAGCAATTCAAATGATCATAATTGAATGAGGTTGAATTGCCTTCTTTTCTCCTTATATCCCCAAAAGGCATGATTCCCAACATGACTTTTGGCATTTAAAATACATTTAAATGTATTAAAATCTCTTCAATAGTCTTTTATTTCACTTTACCAAGTGGGTGTACCTTTTTAATGACTTAAGTGATTTTGATTTTCACTTTATAACATTTAAGTCATTACTTTATAATATTTTAAGTGGCTTTTAATAATTATAAAGCCAAATTATAACTTTATAATATTAAATGACTTAACCACTAAAATATTAATTTCTCCCTCAATTCTCAGTGTTTTGACATGTCAGAAGTTGGCGAACACTGAATTGCAAAGGCCTGCACTGAGCTCAACATTGAATTGAAGGGGTGGAAATGATAATATGCACCATCATTTGCCACTGAGATCCCCTATCCACACACGTTAGCCTACAAGGATCCAAATAATAAGCTAACCCCTCTGCTACTGATACTGACTAGAGTGGGGACATTACAGTCCACCCTCCCCGAATTTGCTTGTCCTCAAGCAAACTCAAAGCTAGATGTTGTAATATGCTATCGCTCTCCCAAGTAGCATCCTCTGCCGGCAGATCTCTCCACCTAACCAAATATTCCCTGATAACCCGCCTCTGAAGATGATGCTCTCTAGAATCTAGGATGGCCTTAGGTACTAAAATCAACTTCCCCTCATCATCCAAGGGTGGTAAGTCTGAAGAGGGAACTATATGCTGTCCCAACGCCTTCTTGAGGCATGGCACATGGAACACATTGTGCACCCTACTGTTTGTCGATAAATCTTACTCGTAAGCCACCTCGCCAACTCGCCTGGCAATCCTGAATGGCCCATAATAGTGTGGCTTGAGTTTCTCTGCGCCCCTCTTCCTAAGAGTGGACTGCCTGTAGGGCTACAACATCAGATACACCATATCTCTGATCTCAAAAGATTGCTCAACCCTCCTCTGATCAACATATTGCTTTTGCTCACTCTGAGCCTTCTGAATGTTCTCATGAAGGGCTCTTATGATATCCTGGTTCTCCTGTAATAGAACCCCAACGCTCGGTACTTTGCAATCACTCAACAATAAATTGAGGAAACTAGGAGCATCATAGCCATACAATGCTCTGAAAGGTGTCATCTGGATAGACATATGGCAAGTGGAATTGTAGCAATACTCATAAAGATGCAACCACTTCACCCAAGCCTTCTGCTGCCCCGAAATGTAGTTTCGTAGGTATCCCTCCACCCATTTATTGACAATTTCTATTTTCCCATCAATCTGTGGGTGGTAGCTAGTGCTCTGAGTAAGCTCTGTCTCGCGTAGTTAGAATAACTCCTGCCAGAAGTTACCCATGAACCTATTGTCTCTGTTGTTGACAATACTCCGAGGTAACCCATGCAATTTGAATACCTCATGAAAGAATAGATCCGCTTCCTGTGTAGCTAAATAGGTAGTGGTGATCGGGAATAAATGTGCATACTTAGTTAACCGATCAACTACCACATAAATGCTATCTCTCCCCTGAGCTTTCGGCAAGCCCGTAATAAAGTCCATAGACAAGCATTCCCACTTCCTCTTTGGAATAGGAAGCGACTGAAGTAACCCAGCAGGGTGAGTATGCTCTTGTTTGTTCTGTTGACAAACAAAGCACTCCTTGACATACTGAAGAACATCATATTTGAGACCCTTCCAACTGAATCTCTCCCGTACCTGCCTATAGGTCTTAAAGTATCCAGGATGACCAACCATTGGTGAGTCATGGAAAGTCCTCAATACCCTGTTCCTCACATATGAACCTGGAACCAAGAATATTCTCTCTTTGTAAATGATGAGGTCATTCACAAGAGAGTACCTGCTGTCCAGTATTGTCCCATCAATAATGCTAGAAGCCCACGGATTCTTGGCATACTCTGCTACAATCAAATGAATCTAATTCTTTGCAATCTCTGCCATGGAGCTCAAATGGGGATGGCGAGATAAAGCATCAACAACAATGTTCTGAGTCCCTTTGACATAGGAGATGTCAAAATCATAAGACTGTAACTTGCTGACGCATTTCTGTTGATGTTCATTCAAATTCCGCTGTCCAAAGAAATGTTTCAAGCTCTTATAATTAGTTTTGACACAAAACTTGCTGCCAACTAGGTACTGCTTGAACTTGGCCATTGCATGCATGATAGCTAACATTTCCTTGTCGTAGATGCTGTAGCTTCTTTAAGGACCCTTTAGCTTCCCGCTCTCGAAAGCTATCGGATGACGATCCTGCATAATCACTGCACTAATACCCTCTCCACACACATCACAATAAAGCTCAAAAGGTTTGGTGAAGTCTGGCAAAGCTAGAACTGGGCATGTAGTCATCAAGTGTTTGAATTTCTCAAAACACTCTTGTGCCTGAGGTGTCCAAACAAATGCTCCCTTCTTAGTCAAATCTGTAAGTGGCGCAACATGCCGTGAGAATCCATTGAAAAACCGACAATAAAAGGCGCATAACCCCACAAATCCCCTGAGCTGTGTCAAAGTCTCAGGAGTAGGCCAATCTATGATGGCATGAACCTTATTAGGATCCATGCGAACTCCATCTCCACAACTGATGTGACCCAAATAAAGAAGCTCTGTCATGCCCAACGCACACTTGGACTCCTTGGCGTACAAGGACTCCCTGTCAAGTATGCCCAAAACAGTATCCAGGTGAACCATGTGCTCCTCCCAAGATCTGCTGTAAACCAAAATATCGTCAAAGAAAACCAGAACATATCTCCTCAACTAACAGTGGAAGACCCTATTCATGGTGGACTGAAATGTAGTTGGTGCGTTGGTTAAGCCAAAGGGCATAACCAAAAAATCATAACGTTAATGACAACGGAAAGCAGCGTTCTCTACATCCTATTCTCTAACTCTGATCTGATGATACCCTGGCCTCAAGTCAATCTTAGAGAAGTAACAATTGCCATGTAGCTCATCTATCAACTCGTCGATGCGAGGAATGGGATACCTATTCTTAATGGTTTTCTTGTTCAACATCCCATAGTCAATGCACATTTTGAGTGTACCATCTTTCTTCTTCACCAAAACAACTGATGAAGCGAAAGGAGACTTACTTGGCCTTATGTGTCCCATACCAAGTAATTATTTGATGGTTTTTGTAAGGAAAGCTAAGGTACGAAACCAACTCTCCTAACGTCAAAACCTCAAGGAAGAATGCAGAGATACTTTTAAATTTTCAATTACAGTCCAATTAAGATACACTTGAAAGCAATAACAGAAACAGAGAAATAATCATACACAGATGAACACCAGATTTACGTGGGAAAACCCTTACGGGAGAAAAAACCACCACACCAAGAGAAGTCACTTTGTATTACTGTAATGGAGATTACATACAAAGATCAGACTTATCTTTCTGATGTCAAATTACAACAGCAGATTCAATGACCAACCTTGCTACAAAACACTCCAGTTACAATGCACTCTCAATTGAATTCACACTGATACACATCGAACAATTCATCTACAATTCATCAATCATCCATCCGTTGAACGAATCATCAAACCGAACATCATCTGCAATTCCAGAATATATTCATGTCATCACTGGTTTGTTGAACTTCCACACATAACTACCTCAACAGACTAACTTCCAACGGTTCCCATTCGGCTTCTAGGATTGGTCGTAGACTCACCACAAAGGATAGTCATCACTTGGTCAAAGGCGTTCAACCTGTATTCGCATGTCGGTGAGACACTAACCGTGTCTCCTTGATGCCACAAGAACGATTGTAGTTATCGCCAAGAGTCCTGACCATCGACAAGACGTTACGACGAGTTCACAAGTCGCATCGACCTCAACATTCTCATCGGCGAGACAATTTCCATTCGATGAGAGATCATACCGATGTTCACAAGTCACATCGACCTCAGCATTGCCATCGGCGAGACTATTGCTACTCGCCAAGAGATCACACCGAGCCTTCCAGTCATACCGAAACGTTCCACTGTCGGCGAGACTTCGTTCGTCGCTACGACTTCATACCGAAGCCTCCATGTTACCCCGAGACCACCTTTCGCCAGGAGTCATACCGAAGGCATCCGATAACAAACACATGTTGCATTGTCGGCAAGACTTACCGCTATCGCTAAGAGGTAATACCAAACTCACAAGTCATACCGAGCACCAAACAGTCGCCAGGAGTCATACCGACAATAGACTACCCCGTCGCTGAGACAAACATCTATCGCTAAGACTTCATACCGAAGCCTTCAAGTTATCCTGATGACCTCGAGTGTAGCTGTTCGGCGAGACATTCCATATCGATAAGACTTCATACCGAAGCATATGAGTTACTCCGATGACACAGTCGCCACAAGTCTACCCGACACCGCTTGTCGCCCAGAGTCTCCCTGATATCTGATAAGAATGGCTTGTCGGCCAGACCAACCCACTCGGCAAAGGGTTACACCGAACACAACGAGTCACAGCGATAGCTCCAGTCGGTAAGACATCAACAAGGTCTCAACGACCTTAACATTTCACAAGGTTCCAAAGCTGCTAGTCGGCCAGACAGAATGAATGTCACACCGATTTGGCTCTTTCAAAGGTTTCAGCCTGTGAGATTGAGGCACAATATTCCAACAGTTTTCTCAATCTCATCCTTCAAATGCTTTGGGTGCCGGTAAGGTATAATCATGATGGGCTTGGTGCCCTCCTCCAACCAAATAATGTGCTTTATGCCTCTATTAGGAGGTCTACCATGAGGTATATCACTAAATACCTTTGTGTGCTTCACTCTAAACTCCTGAACATTTGGATGGTAGGGTGTTTTGTGTTGCGCCTCATACGAAGGCATCATCTTACACTCTGTCGCCCACTCTACCATGTCATGTTTAATCAACTTCTCCATTCTTCTGAGAGTGATAACCTTCAAGTTGCTGTCCTTAATGGCTTTCAGTACATGATTAGTCCCATCAACCTTGAATCTCATTTCCATGTCTCTAAGGTTGAGTGTAAATTCTTCAATTGCATGAAACCACTTCATGCCAAGGACTATATCAATGCCTCCCATGTTAACAACATAAAAATCTGCTTTAAACTCATAGTTATTGAGTTTCATAGGCATATTCGAAATCATTCTCACATTTGAGAGTGTAACCATCAACAACTTTTACTCTAATCCCTTCAAACTCTTGAGTTTGAATTCCTTGTTTCTCCACTAACCGTGAATCAATGAAGTTGTGAGTTGCACATGTGTCAAGCAAAGATATGACTCTTTGACCAGCCAAGAGTCCACACAACCTAAAGGAGCCTTCCCTTTGCATGCTAGACATGTGAGCTTCCTGTACCTCCATTTCTCCTTCAACTTCAACTTCAATTTCTGAATTTTCAGTACCTGAATCATCTTGATCAACTTGCTGGTTTGATAAATCAGTCATGTTATCTCCCTCATAAAACTACTCTATTTTGACCTTTAGGCTTAAGAGGACAATCGTGGTTTAGATCATAAGGACCCTTGCAATAAAAACAAAGCTTCCTCCTACGCAAATCATTGATTGTTTCCCTATCCAAAGGTGTTGCAAATTTTTTCTTTTGATCAACATTGTCTGATTTCTTTGGTTCTGATTTGTTGTTTGTATAGGATGAAGAGGGTTTTGATTCAAACTTACTACGTGGAGCTGTAAGTTCCATGCTACGAGCTTTCCTCATAGCCTCTTGGAAGGTAGGAGGATCAAAAAGCCTTGATCCAACCCTTCATAGGCTCATAAAGACCCTCTACAAATAGAATGACTAGCCTCTTCTCTGAAATCCTGTAACCATGACCGAGAGTTTTTGAAACTCACCAATGTATGAATCCAAACTACCCATTTGCTTTAGCTAAGCTAGATCTCTGAAGTATAACTCAGGATCTCGTTTGTCAAAATGCTCAACCAATCTATCAATGAACTCTTGATAAGTAGTAATACGGTCATGCTACAAGGTAACCATCCCATGGTGCCACCAGTCATGGGCTACCCCATCCAAATGTAAAGCTGAGAATTTAATGGCATCTTATTCTACCATAGGACGTAGGGTCAAGAAAGTATCTAACTTGCTAACCCAAGCTCTTGCAGTAATTCGACCACTTCCATCAAAAGTATAGAGTGTGAGCTTGTTGGTTGCATGTCTAAGATCATTGTTTTTTGTTTCTTGGTCTCCTGTCAGTCCTGTTCCTGTTGTGTTCTCATTTCTAGGTCATAAACCTGTCAAAGTTAGGTGATCCTTAACTCTCTGTGGTAAAGCATCCTACTCATCATGTAATGTCATGACGTTATCTCCAAAGATCACGTCACCTTCCTCCTCATCCCCATTTCCCTCTTCAGGTTCATTTCTGACAAAGGTAGGGCGTGTAGGCCTGCCATAAGTGCATGTTGGAGTCACTCTCATCTGTGGGGCTCCATCAATACTACCCTCCTCTTCCTTATTCCGATTCAGTCTTCTAGGAATAATCATCTGTTGAACTGTTGTAGAAAGTTGTTGCAATACATTTGCTATATGTTCCTGTCCAGCTACTAAACCGCTTAGAATGTCTATGGCTTCTCTGTCGTCATTGTTTCCATGGTTTTTGGGTGGATCAACCTTTTCCTTGTCTCCCATGTTTTCAAATGGTATCTCTTCGAACTGTTGGTCTAAAGGTATCTCCTCAAACGAGTTTCTCTGAACTCTAGGTCTCCTGCGTGAGTAATCCCTGTTATATCCAACCTGATGAGGCCGCATAAGTGATTCTAACCCTCTAGGATGGTAGGATTAATGAAGAACCCAACTGGCTCCAAATCAACCACTGATGTTTAAACTGTCTTGTTTTGTGTTTTTGAAGGTTTTGATGAATTTTAAACAAGGAATATAGAAGTGCACCGAGCATAAAATGGTGCTAAAACTTAAATCAAAGCAATAATATGGAAACTGCCATTGTATTAAGTATTAAGCAACTGCTACAAATAGATTGCAAACAATAGACATACTTAGAAACCTTTAGATTAATTAAATAAAGTAGATCTGTACATGGCAGGCAAGAAATGCTGAAACTAGTGAAAAGCAACATCCACCTCCAGATTATGGTTTCTCCCTGTTAGAAACTATAGCAAATGACTGTAGAAGACAAGGCGTCGAAGAGAGGAAAGAAAGATGGCTCCAAAAGAAGGCGTTTCAGCCTTTAGTTCATATGCCCAGCCCTAGATCCACACGCCACAAGCATGAAAAGGTACGGCCAACCAAGGATTTGTACGAATTTCCTCTCAGGTGCCAAACTTTGCTGAATGAAGGCGCCTCTGTCAATGTAAACCCCTCATTGAAAATTGGAAAGTACTGAATATAAAAACTCCGATGAAGCTTAAATAGACTTTTGAATTGAAGCCCTCGCTGTAGCAAAGATTTAACTAGTCTTTCACAACTTCAAGTCTGCAAATCACTGAGGATTTCTCATTCTCCAATGGTGGTAAATCACTGTAACCCTTGTCTCAGAAAAATGCAGAGAGAAGTAAAAAAATGAAGCAATTTCAAATGATCATAATTGAATGAGGTTGAATTGCCTTCTTTTCTCCTTATATCCCCAAAAGTCATGATTCCCAAGAAGTCACGACTTTTGGCATTTAAAATACATTTAAATGTATTAAAATTTCTTCAATTGTCTTTTATTTCACTTTACCAAGCGGGTGGACCTTTTTAATGACTTAAGTGATTTTGATTTCACTTTATAACATTTAAGTCATTACTTTATAATATTTTAAGTGGATTTTAATTATTATAAAGTCAAATTATAACTTTATAACATTAAATGACTTAACCACTAAAATATTAATATCTCCTTCAATTCTCAGTGTTTTGATGTGCCATTAGAAGCTGGCGAACACTGAACTGCAAAGGCCTACACTGAGCCCAACACTGAACTGAAGGGGTGGAAATGATAATATCCACCATCATCTGCCACTGGGATCCCCTATCCACACGTTAGCCTACGAGGATCCAAATAATAAGCTAACCCCTCTGCTACTGATACTAACAAGAGTGGGGACATTATAGTCCGCCCTCCTCGAATTTGCTTGTCCTCAAGCAAACTCAAAGCTGGATGCTGTAATATGCTGTTGCTCTCTCAAGTAGCATCCTCTATCGACAGATCTCTCCACTTAACCAAATATTCCCTGATAACTCGCTTTTGAAGATGATGCTCTTTGGAATCTAGGATGGCCTCAAATACTAAAATAAACTTCCCCTCATCATCCAAGGTTGGTAAGTCTGAAGAAGGAACTATATGCTGTCCCAACTCCTTGAGGTGTGACACATGGAACACATTGTGCACCCTACTGTCTGCCAATAAATCTAACTCGTAACCCACCTCGCCAACTCGCCTGACAATCCTGAATGACCCATAATAGCGTGGCTTGAGTTTCTCTGCGCCCCTCTTCCTAAGAGTGGACTGCCTATAGGGCTACAACATCAAATACACCATATCTCCGATCTCAAAAGATCGCTCAACCCTCCTCTGATCAACAGATTGCTTTTGCTGATTTTGAGCCTTCTGAATGTTCTCACGAAGGGCTCTCATAATATCCTGGTTCTCCTATAACAGATCCCCAACACTCGATACTCTGCAATCATTCAACAATAAATTGAGGAAACTAGGAGCATCATAGCCATACAATGCTTTGAAAGGTGTCATCTAGATAGACATATGGTGAGTGGAATTGTAGCAATACTCACAAAGATGCAAACACTTCACCCAAGCCTTCTGTTGCCCTGAAATGTAGTTTCGTAGGTATCCCTTCACCCATTTGTTGAAAATCTCTGTCTGCCCATCAGTTTGTGGGTGGTAGCTAGTGCTCAAAGTAAGCTCTGTCCCGCATAGTCGGAATAACTCCTGCCAAAAGTTACCCATGAACCTACTGTCTCTGTCGCTGACAATACTTCGAGGTAACCCATGCAATCTGAATACCTCATGAAAGAATAGATCCGCTACTTGTGTAGCTAAAAAGGTAGTGGTGATCGGGAAGAAATGTGCATACTTAGCCAATAGATCAACTACCACATAAATGCTGTCTCTCCCCTGACCTTTCGGCAAGCTCGTAATAAAGTCCATAGAGAAGCATTCCCACTGCCTCTTTGGAATAGGAAGCAGCTGAAGTAACCCAATAGGGTAAGTATGCTCTTGTTTTTTCTACTGGCAAATAGAGCACTCCCTAACATATTGAAGAACATCAGATTTGAGACCCTTTCAAGTGAATCTCTCCCGTACCTGCCTGTAAGTCTTAAAGTATCTGGGATGACCAACCATTGGTGAATCATGGAAAGTCCTCAATACCCTATTCCTCACATCTAAACCTAGAAGCGAGAATATTCTCTCTTTGTAAATGATGAGGTCATTCACAAGAGTAACTGCTGTCTTGTATTGTCCCATCAATAATGCCAGAAGCCCACATATTCTTGGCATACTCTGCTACAATCAAATGACTCCAATCCTCTGCAATCTCTGCCATGGAGCTCAAATGTGGACGACGAGATAAAGCATCAACAACAACGTTCCGAGTCCCTTTGACAAAGAAGATGTCAAAATCAGAAGACTGTAACTTGCTGACCCATTTCTGTTGACGTTCATTCAAATCTCCCGGTCCAAGGAAATGTTTCAAGCTGTTATGATTAGTTTTGATGCAAAACTTGCTGCCACCTAGGTACTGCTTGAGCTTGGCCATTGCATGCATGATGGTCAACATTTCCTTGTCGTCGATGCTGTAGCTCCTTTCAGGACCCCTTAGCTTCCTGCTCTCGAAAGCTATCGGATGACGATCCTGCATAATCACTGCACCAATACCCTCTCCACACGTGTCACAATGAAGCTCAAAAGGTTTGGTGAAATCAGGCAAAGCTAGAACTAGGCATGTAGTCATCAAGTGTTTGAATTTCTCGAAACACTCCTGTGCCCGAGGTTTCCAAACAAATGCTCCCTTAGTCAAATTTGTAAGTGGCGCAACATGCCGTGAGAATCCACTGACAAACCGACGATAGAAGGTGCATAACCGCACAAATCCCCTGAGCTGTGTCAAAGTCTCAAGAGTAGGCCAATCTATAATGGCACAAACCTTATTAGAATCCATGCGAACTCCATCTCCCCTAATGATGTGACCCAAATAAAGAAGCTTTGCCATGCCCAATGCACACTTGGACTCCTTGGCGTACAAGGACTCCCTGTCAAGTATGCCCAAAACAGTATCCAAGTGAACCATGTGCTCCTCCCAAGATCTGTTGTAAACCAAAATATTGTCAAAGAAAACCAAAACATATCTCCTCAACTGAGAGTGGAAGACCCTGTTCATGGTGGACTGAAAAGTAACTGGTGTGTTGGCTAAGCCAAAGGGCATAACCAAAAACTCATAATGTCCACAATGACAACAGAAAGTAGTCTTCTCTGCATCCTGTTCTCTGACTTTGATCTGATGATACCTTGTCCTCAAGTCAATCTTAAAGAAGTAACAAGTGCCATGTAGCTCATCTATCAACTCGTCGATGTGAGGAATGGGATACCTATTCTTAATGGTTTTCTTGTTCAACATTCTGTAGTCAATGCACATTCTTAGTGTACAATCTTTCTTCGTCACCAAAACAATTGATGAAGTGAAAGGAGACATACTCGGCCTTATGTGTCCCATAGCAAGTAATTCTTTGATGGTTTTCTCAATCTCATCCTTAAAACACTTTGGGTGCCGGTAAGGTGTAATCATGATGGGCTTGGTGCCCTCCTCCAACTCAATAATGTGCTCTATGCCTCTATCAGGAGCTCTACCATGAGGTATATCATTGAATACCTTTGTGTGCTTCACTCTGAGCTCTTGAACATCTGGATGGTAGCATGTTTTGTGTTGCTCGTCATACGAAGGCATCATATTACACTCTGCTGCCCACTCTACCATGTCATGTTTAATCAACCTCTCCATTCTTCTAAGAGTGATAACCTTCAAGTTGCTATCCTTAATGGCTTTCAGTACATGATTAGTCCCATCAACCTTGAATCTCATTTCCATGTCTCTAAGGTTGAGCGTAAATTCTTCAATTGCATGAAGCCACTTCATGCCGAGGACTATATCAATGCCTCCCGTGTTAACAACATAAAAATATGCTTTAAACTCATAGTTATTGAGTTTCATAGGCAAATCTAGTATCATTCTCTCACATTTGAGAGTGTAACCATCAACAACTTTTACTCTAATCCCTTCAAACTCTTGAGTTTGAATTCCACGTTTCTCCACTAACCATGAATCAATGAAATTTTGAGTTGCACCTGTGTCAAGCAAAGATATGAATCTTTGACCAGCAAAGAGTCCACGCAACCTAAAGGAGCCTTTCCTTTTCATGCTAGACATGTGAGCTTCCTGTACCTCCATTTCTCCTTTAACTTCAACTTCAATTTCTGAATTTTCAGTCTCTGAATCATCTTGATCAACTTGCTAGTTTGATAAATCAGTCATGTTATCTCCCTCATAAAACCACTCTATTTTGACCTTTAGGCTTAAGAGGACAATCGTGGTTTAGATCATAAGGACCCTTGCAATAAAAACAAAGCTTCCTCCTACACAAATCATTGATTGTTTCCCTATCCAAAAGTGCTGCAATTTTTTTCTTTTGATCAACATTGTCTGATTTCTTTGGATCTGATTTGTTGTTTGTATAGGATGAAGATGGTTTTGATTCAAACTTATTGCGTGGAGCTGTAAGTTCCATGCTACGAGCTTTCCTCATAGCCTCTTGCAAGGTAGGAGGATCAAAATCCTTGATCCAACCCTTCATAGGCTCATAAAAACCCTCTACAAATAGAATGACTAGCCTCTTCTCTGAAATACCTGTAACCATGACCGAGAGTTTTTGAAACTCACCAATGTATGAATCCAAACTACCCATTTGCTTTAGCTGAGCTAGATCTCTAAAGTATAACTTAGGATCTCGTTTGTCAAAACGCTTAACCAATCTATCAGTGAACTCCTGATAAGTAGTAATACAGTCATGCTGCAAGGTAACCATCCCGTGGTGCCACCAGTCATGGGCTAACCCATCCAAATGTAAAGCTGAGAACTTAATGACATCTTCTTCTGCCATAGGACGTAGGGTCAATAAAGTATCTAACTTACTAACCCAAGCTTTTGTGGTAATTCAACCACTGCCATCAAAAGTATAGAGTGTGAGCTTGTTGGTTGCATGTCTAAGATCATTGATTTTTGTTTCTTGGTCTCCTGTCAGTCTTGTTCCTGTTGTGTTCTCATTTCTAGGTCATAAACCTGTCAAAGTTAAGGTGATCCTTAACTCTCTGTGGTAAAGCATCCTACTCATCATGTAATGTCATGACGTTATCTCCAAAGATCATGTTACCCTCCTCCTCATCCCTATTTCCCTCTTCAGGTTCATTTCTGACAAAGGTAGGGCGTGTAGGCCTGCCATAAGTGCATGTTGGAGTCACTCTCATCCATGGGGATCCATCAATACTACCCTCCTCTTCCTGATTTCGATTCAATCTTCTAGGAATAGTCATATGCTGAACTGTTGTAGAAAGTTGTTGCAATACATTTGCTATATGTTCTTGTCCAACTACTAAACCCCTCAGAATGTCTTTGGTTTCTCTGTCGTCATTGTTTCCATGGTTTTTGGGTGGATCAACCTTTTCCCTGTCTCCCATGTTTTCAAATGGTATCTCTTCGAACTATTGGTCTAAAGGTATCCCCTCAAACGGGTTTCTCTGAATTCCAGGTCTCCTGCGTGAGTAATACCTATTATATCCAACCTGATGAGGCCACATAAGTGATTCTAACCCTCCAGGATGATAGGATTAGAGCTCTGATACCACTGTGAAGAACTCAACTGACTCCAACTCAACCACTGATGTTTAAACTATCTTGCTTTGTGTTTTTGAAGGTTTTGATGAATTTTAAACAAGAAATATATAAGTGCGCTGAGCATAAAATGGTGCTAAAACTTAAATCAAAGCAATAATATGGAAATTTCCATTGTATTAAGTATTAAGCAACTGCTATAGATAGATTGCAAATAATAGACATACTTAGAAACCTCTAGATTAATTAAATAAAGTAGATCTGTACATGGCAGGCAAGAAATGTTGAAACTGGTGAAAAGCAACGTCCACCTCCAAATTATGGTTTCTCCTTGTTAGAAACTATAGCGAATGACTGTAGAAGACAAGGCGTCCAAGATAGGAAGGAAAGATGGCTTTAGAAGAAGGCATTTCAGCCTTTAGTTCAGACGCCCAGCCCCAGATGCACACGCCACAAGCATGAAAAGTTATGGCCAACCAAGGATTTGTACGAATTTCCTCTCAGATGCCAAACTCTGCTTAATGAAGGTGCCTCTGTCAATGCAAACCCCTCCTTATTGAAAACTAGAAAGTACTGAATATAAAAACTCTTATGAAGCTCAAATAGACTTCTAAATTGAAGCTCTCACTGTAGCAAAGATTCAATTGGTCTTTCACAGCTTCAAGTCTGCAAATTACTGAAGATTTCTCGTTCTCCAATTGTGGTAAATCACTGTAACCCTTGTATTAGAAAAATGCACAGAGAAGTAAAAAAAAGGAAGCAATTTCAAATGATCATAATTGAATGAGGTTGAATTGCCTCATTTTCTCCTTATATGCCCAAAAGACACGATTCCCAAGAAGTCACGACTTTTGGCATTTAAAATACATTTAAATGTATTAAAATCTCTTCAATAGTCTTTTATTTCACTTTACCAAGTGGGTGTACCTTTTTAATGACTTAAGTGATTTTTATTTTCACTTTATAACATTTAAGTCATTACTTTATAATATTTTAAGTGGCTTTTAATTATTATAAAGTCAATTATAACTTTATAATATTAAATGACTTAACCACTAAAATATTAATATCTCCCTCAATTCCGAGTGTTTTGATGTGCTGTTAGAAGCTAGCGAACACTGAACTGTAAAGGCCTGCACTGAGCCCAACACTAAACTGAAGGGGTGGAAATGATAATATCCACCATCATTTGCCACTGAGATCCCCTATCCACACATGTTAGCCTACGAGGATCCAAATAATAAGCTAACCCCTCTGCTACTGACACTGACTAGAGTAGGGACATTACATCTACCTATCCTATTTGGAAATTGACTCTTTGACCATGTAATTGCATATAATACAACTCAGTCCTAAGCTAGAATTTCACATCCATTTAATTCTTGGCCGCAATTGTCCTCGCCTTGCACATATGTACCTCTATGTGGCGCATCTATGTCATAGATAGGTACATTTGTCACATATGTAGGAGCAACCGTGGCTTGCATAGGCACATCTATTTCATAGTGGCACAATTGTTTGTTGAAGACCAAATTTTCCCTAAGATTGAACCATACTTGTCATGCTTTGCCACAATTGATGCGATGTATGGCATATTTGTTACACTTTTTGGTGCAACTGAGCACAAAAGCGCAGATTTATGCTCTAGAGTGGTGTAATTGTGCCCTAGAAGTGCACAATTATTGCTTAGATAGGCACAATTACTTCTAATTGCCATATTACTAATTTTGTCCTGCAACTAGATTTGTCATCCATTGTAGCTCTAAATCTCGTAATTAAATTTGTCACTAACACAATTGTTCCCTCTTGTGGCGCAATTGGTCTATGATTAGGATCTTTATTGCTACCAAATCCTCTAGTCTTACCAAACAAACCTATAGGCACATACCTAATTAGAATAACATAGGTGAACCTGAGATTTGATCATATCCCATTACACATTCATTAACATCCTTTGATCACACCTAGACTTGGGCTTAGAACAAGTTTACCATCATCTACATAGTTGTTCACACATAAGGATCAAACCCAGTACAGTTTATCTAGGGCTTTGATATCCCCAATTATCCCTAGTTTTGTGTTTAGCTTGGAATATTTCCTTCTCCAAGTTAAAGAATCAAATTGGTCTATGGGTAGATTAGCTTAGAATATTTGGCTACTTATAAGTTAGACTGTTCCACCACCTTTATCCATTAAATTTGAACTCAAAAGTCTAGTTCACAATTCAGATACCATTATGAAATCGCCGATCATAGTCTTAGGATCTAGATATGCTTCTGGTCTTTTCCCAATCATCATCTAAAACCACCAAACATCTACACAAATCAAAACTTAGGCATACCTTATATGCCCATTGAAATATGGTCACATGCTAAGAAGAAAATGGAGCACCCATATCACGAAAGGGAAACCTTACATAGGTAACTATTTGGAGGACTACAAGTAGAGATACCCACATTTGTTTCAAGGGGCTTTGAAACCCCACCTCGATTGAGTCTTAATCATAGTCCAAAACATTTGTGGAGTCAAATAAATAACACCCGAGGAACTGTCAGGGGCACAACAGGATGTAGACACCATGAGACTAGTAGATGCCCTTCTTGCCAAAGATCGAGATCAATACCTTTTGCTACTTGCACAACAAGGTTCCAAGTTACCCATAACATTTGATACCACCCTCATAAAAGACATCCCTAATAACACTGTACTATCAACCATAGGGGAAACAAGTTCTAACACCATCATATCACAACCATAAAACACTATCATACCCCCCACAAATGATATTGACATGATATCCCAAAACAACTCTAACATACCTCTCACCAACAACCCTAACACTGTACCACCTTCCATGCAATCACAAAATCACACTATCATACCACCCATTAATAATCAACTCATCCAATCCCAAATGAACTCTTCCACCCTACCTACCAACAATTCAAATCCATCTCAACAAATAACATCGACTATCCCAAAAACATTCATACCAACCAATTCGACACATATATCGATGCCTCCCACATACACCTAAGCTCCAACATATACCTTACAAATAACCAACCCACTCTATAACACAACACCTAATAACTCCAGCATTCCCAACTCATCTCAACCACCCCACCCTATGCAATCACATGCACCTGGTCTCATAATACTATAATCAATCAATCATTCCAAAATAAAACTTCCTCTAAAGTTACCCCACCATTTATGTCCAACACCTATACTTACACATCACAACCTCAACATACTATCACCCCTAACTCCCATATCATTGCTCCAAACCCAAACCAAAACGCCCATCAAAATGTCATGACTTCACAAAACGGCCTCCATCACAATCCCAACATGGGCCAATACCCATCCTACGCAAACTCCCAACAACGGTTCATCACATCCAACCTTGCCACTCACACTTACATTCCCCAAAGTCCTTCATACATTTACCAAAATTCATCATCAATGAACTTTCCCCAAGGTTACTCATCTACACATCCTACATCCACCTACAGTCCTAATAACATGCATGTCCCCACACAAATAAATGACTTGGATCTCCAAATAAAAAATTGTGCAACAACATATTTCAAGCATGAGTATGGGGTCATCAAAGAAAAGCTTTACACTAAGATATATGCCCCTACCCATTCAACATGATGATACCTATGCCTCCTTTTCCAAACAATTTTGAAATACCCAAGTTTGATAAATATAAGGAGACCTCATCGAGTATATTAGAGAATTTTATGTTGCTTTTCTAGAGGTGATTCATAATGACACTTATCTAATGCACCTCTTCCCCAAGAGCTTAGTGGGACAAGCTATGACGTGGTTCTCACAATTACCAACTAGCATCAAAACTTTCAATGAATCAGCTGAGAAATTCAGAGCACACTTCTCATACAACTAGATCCATAGAAGAATTATGTACCTCTAAACAAAACAACAAAGAGATTTTTGCCTCCTTGCAAAGATGGAGAAGTCTTTCTAGTAAATGTCCTCACATACCTAAAAAGCAATTGGTAGAAATCTTCATTGAAAACTTGAACACTGAAATAGGGTTTCATCTAAAATTCTAATGCTCTATAACATTCGATAAAGTCAAAGAGAAAGGACTAACCATTGAAAAATCCCTAATAGCAAAAGGACTCGTGAAAATATTTAAGAATAACAAAGGTAACCAAAAATCCTCTAACGACAAATCTCGGTTTTGGTAAAAGAACAAAAATATGGTCAACGATGGTGTGGTAGATGCTAAGATGGCTTCAAATGCTCAACCAAAAATAATCCTAAAAACACCACAAACCCCATTAACCATCTTGAACAATCAACAAAGAGGACTCCCACGACAAAAAAATACTCCTCAACGTAAGTACACTCCATTAGGAGAACCCATCGAATCAACATTGAAGAAATTGGTTCAAGCCAACATATTAACACTACAAAAATTTGTCAATATGAACCACAGGTTAAACCTATATGGTGGAGGGACACACATTTTTATGAATATCATAGAGCAAAGGGACATACCATTCAAGGTTGATATAAATTAAAAAATCTTGTTCAATATCTCATTGACAAGGGAGATATCATTGTTGAAGATCATCCTGAAAATTCATCACAAAATAATCACATTGATAATATCCATGGTTCACATAGTGAGAAACTAGGTATATATCAAGACACTTTTCCCAAGCATGATCAAAATAATTGACCTATATCTAGCAATGGCCATAACATATACCACTCATTTGACTTCATAATAGGTCATATTGAAGGAGAATCTCCACAATAAGCCTTCATCTCTCCTACCATTCCTTCATCCTCTACACCTTTGTAACATCAATCCACATTATCCCCATCAATTGACTCATCCAATAATAACACTTTTTAGGAGTTTCCCCAAGGGCTATCCGCAATAGATAATACACTGTTTAATGCCAATCCAACCTGTTGATTTGTGGCAAATGATCATGCAAATACTGTACACTCATAACGTATCCTCGCCGGGGTTCGGGGCTGGGCTGGGCCTCGAGCGGGGGTTTGAGAGTGGCAGCCCCTGATAGCAGGGGTTCGAGGGCACAACCCCTAATTTTTTTTTCCTGTTAAAACATCAAGGTTTTCTCGCTAACACGCCAAATGAAAAAATGACTTTGTAAAACCCTAATTATGGAAGCTTCCAAAAAGCTTGTTATAAGCGGCTGGGATGTAAGTTGCAACGTGTGTAATTTGCAAGGTTGTAATTTGTTTTGCACTGGATAATAAAATCATTGGGTGGCTGAGTTTCTGTGGATGTAGACCATATTGGGTGAACCACGTTAAGTTTTTGTGTTCATCTCTTTTGTGCTATTCTTCATTGTTATTCTTGGGTTATTTAATCTGCATATAATTGTTAATGTTTATTGCTTCGATCTGCCTAAATCCTAACAACTGGTATCATAGGAGCATGTATTTCGGTTGATTGGCAGGAACCTCTAGATTTGAGTGGGAGCAATGGAAGAAGGAAAATTCAAGGTTGAGAAGTTCAACGGCCATAATTACCAATTATGAAAGATGCAGATGGAAGATTATTTGTACCAAAAGGATCTATGGCGGCCATTGCAAGGAAAATAAAAGAAAGATTTTATGATGTTCGATGAAAAATGGGAGATTCTGGATAGAAAGACATTGGGAACCATTCGATTGTGCCTGGCACCATCTGTGGCGTTCAATATAACAGAAGTAAAGACAACAGTGGATTTGATGGAACATTTGGCTAAATTATATGAAAAACTCAGCCTCACATAAAGTATTTATCATGAAGCGTTTGTTTAATCTAAAAATGATTGAAGGTGGATCTGTGACAGATCATTTAAATGAGTTTAATACGATTACGAGTCAGTTAACTTCTGTAAAAGTGAATTTTGATGAAGAGGTGAGGGCTCTCTTGGTTTTATGTTCTTTGCTAGAAAGATGGAATAACTTGGTAATGGCTATAAGTAACTCTGTCTCTAGTTCAAATACATTGAAATTTGATGATGTTGTTGGTATTATCCTTAGCGAGGAAATGTGGCGGAAAAACTTAGGTGAGACTTCAACATCGGGTAATGCTTTGACTGTAGAGAACATGGGAAGAACAAAGGAGAGAGGAAAAAGCCCAACAAATCATGGGAAGTTACAAGGGAAGTCGAAGAAAGGCAGATCTAAATCCAAAGGAAAAATGGATTGTTGGCACTGTAGAAAGCCAAGACACTTGGAGAAGGATTGTTGGTCTCGAAAAGGAAAACAAGTAGACAAACAACATGGCGACAGTAAGGAAGCTAATGTTGCAAGTAATAAATTACATGATGCTTTAATTCTATATTTAGATAATGTTAATGATTCCTAGGTAATAGATTCAGGGGCTTCATTTCATGCCACACCCCATAGGAAATATTTTGTAGATTATGTTCAAGGTGATTTTGGATAGGTATATTTGGGTGATGATGAACCCTGCCAGATTGTTGGAAAAGGAAAAATAAAAATCAAGTTGTAGAATGGAAATGAATGGTTGCTACAGGGCGTAAGACATGTTCCAAATTTGAGAAAAAAATTAATCTCTGTAGGATAATTGGGTAGTGAAGGCTGCATAGTTACCTTTACAAATTCTGGAAGGTCACTAAAGGTGCATTAGTAGTAGCTAAAGGTGAAAAGGTAGGCACATTGTATTTGTGTACTAGTAATACTTATTCTACCTTAGCTGCTACAAAAATAGTTGCTACTAAGATAGTTAGGGCACTTGTTGTAGGGACAAAAACAAAATTGTGGCACCATAGACTTGGGCACATGAGTGAGAAAGGAATGAAGCTCCTTCACTCTAGAAAGTTGCTACCAGGTCTAAAGTAGATTGACTTGGAGTTTTGTGAAAATTGTGTGATTTCTCAAAGTGGGAAAAGAGAAGAAGAGTGAGAGAGCTTGTGCATTAAGATGTATGGGGACCAACTCAGGTATCTTCTCTTGGTAGCTCTTGTTATTATGTTTCTTTTATTGATGATGCAACTCGGAAAACATGGGTGTATTTCCTAAAACAAAAATCAAAAGTATTTGAAACTTTTAAAAAGTGGAAAGCTTTGGTTGAGAATGAGATAAGAAAAAGGTTGAAGTGTCTCAGATATGATAATGGAGGTGAGTATTGCAGCAGAGGATTTGAAAATTATTGTTCATACAATGGATTCCGTAGGCAGAAAATGGTTACTGGAACCCCACAAGAAAATGGTGTGTCTGAGAGGATGAATAGGACCATTATGGAGCGTGCAAGGAGCATGAAATTTCATGTTGGACTAACCTTACAGTTTTGGGTAGATGCTATACATACTATTGTTTATTTAATAAACATGGGACCTTCAAATCCTTTGGATGGTGGCATTACAGAGGAGGCATGGACAGGTAAAAAGGTAAACTATTCATTTATGAAAACCTTTGGTTGTGAAGCTTTTGTCCATGTTGATATTGAAAATAGAACCAAGCTTGAAGCTAAGTCTAAAAAATGTACCTTCATTGGATATGGAGTAGATGAATTTGGTTATCAGTTATGGGATTATGAAAATCATAAAATCATTAGGAGCAGAGATGTTATATTCAACGAGGTCATGTATAAAGATCAGTTGCAAGAAAAGAAGCATGAATAGGCCAAAAAGAAATATGTGGTGTTGGATGAGATTCCAAAAAATAAAATACCAGTGGTACTTGATGCTTAGCAACAAGTTATCCCACATACTCCTGCAATTGTTAGACGTTCTACAAAGATAACTAGACCTCTAAAAATATTTTCTCCATCATTATATTCTATATTATTAACTGATTCTGGTGAACCTGAAGGTTATAAAGAAGCAATGCAGGTAGATACCAAAAAGTAGTGGGAGCTAGGCATGAAAGAGGAAATGGATTCCTTGTTGCAGAATCAGACTTGGGACTTACTCCAATTACCTGAAGGTAAAAGA
>VDFB02309017.1:0-18710 GCA_007258455.2 Sequoia sempervirens
TTCAATATTGAATAAATTGTTCCATTTTCAGCATTGGAAGTTTGTGTAGAGAATATTGTGGGAGTTTTATGATATTCGGGTATATTTTAATTCATTGGAATTTGGTTGTTAAAGAAGAAATAATTATCTGTGTATATTAGATTATGCCATTGTTTAAAATTCATTCAGATTATCACTAGCTGTACCTTCAGTTGCATCTAGAGGATCATAGGAGGTCACAAAAATTATAAGGAATTGGCATTATTTAAAAAGAACACAATTCTAACCATGCCCTTGTAATATTGGGTGTTTGTTTTATTAATGTTTTATGCAAGGAAGAATTCAGGCTTTATATTTGATGGTTTTAATCGCATGCTCTGAATTGGAGTACATGTTTGGAAATTCATAATTGGAGTACATGTTTGGAAATTCATACAACTTTCCAATGAACACAGGAGAAGCTGAATCGACAAAGAAAGAAGTCTAAATGGCACCAACTATAAACTTTCATTTGTCCCCTACCTCCCGAAAGATTCACAACCCTTGTTAGTAGAGGTGCGATTATACTCGGGAGTCGATACATATATCCTTGGAGCTGCTCAGTTGGAGATGTCATTATTAAAGGAGTTGTGATAAATCTAGATATGAAATTAACCGAACTTCATTAGAGCACATATAGAAATCAGTGGGATTACATAATGGTTGTCGTGGTTAATAATTGCCGTACAAGCTTATTATGAATATTCATCGTGTATGGAGAAAAAATATCATTTGTCGGGGGGATTGAACAGAAATTTGGAAAGAAGCATGTTTTGAGCCATGAGAAGATAGTGACAAGCATATCGATTTGAAGATGGTAAGAGTCGCTTTAGTATCTATATTACCGTTTCATCAAATCTATGTTGCAATATGAATTTGAGCATGTCGATTAGATATGGGAATTGCCACTAATATTCTTGGATGCATATGAATTGAATGGAGCCAAGGGAAGTATCGGACCTTGAGCAATAATATTTAAAAGCTTAAATTGTGTTGAGACTTGGGCAATTCAATATTCTATGGAAGCCGCCTTACAGATTTGCTTGGAATCCACAACTTCGATTATTAAGGAGTTATTCGTTGACAGCAGAGAAGTGTATGTGTTGTCGTGAATGCTCTAGAGTCTTAATTTCAACTCTCCTGCAGACGTGTGGGTAGCTGAAACGTCAATAGACGGAAAGAGCATGATAATGAACTGTGACACCTTAGAAGGAGACATTGTGGCAATTAATCATGGTCGGGTCAAATAAGGAGACTGTTCGGTAAATTTATTATTTTAATTTCTAGCGCAACATCTCATATTCAATAGGGTCAGTGTCATCCATTGTCTATTAAAGATAACTTGTTAGTTGTGGATGAGATTTGTCTCTTGCTAAAGGAAGGTTGGAAGGTATTAAGCAAGCACAAAGTTGCCGCTAATGTTCAGGTTTGAGATATAATTAATGAACGTTGTGTGGAATGTTTCTAAAAACATTTATGGAGTATTAATTTTTTGAGTTTAATATGGTAGTGGTGTAAGCTTTGTCATGATTAATATCTATGCAATGTAATTGGAATTGTAAAGTAACAATATGTCTATGAAATGCATTAAATATTTCCTCTTTGGTAAATCAAGCTTTAATTCAAACTCAAAACAGAAAACTAGTTAATTGTTTGATGAAATGCCTAGACCAAATCAGCTAGTGAAATCGAAAAAAATTGTATGCAAAATAGGGTAGCTTTTTACAAGCAAGTTTGTTTTTAATGATGAGCTTAGAGTGTTTGAGTCAAACATCTATCATTCCTATAACTAATCAATACTTAAAACCGCATGAATCAAAAATTAAAATAGACAACCAAGTATCTGAACCAAGCAGGCAAGCAACTCAACTAGGCAACCAAGTAGCTCAAGCAAGCAAGCAACCAACTCAAGCACACATGCAAGTAGCTCAAGCACACAAGCAAGTAGCTCAAACAGGCAAACA
The DNA here is from genome assembly GCA_007258455.2 of Sequoia sempervirens. Lineage (NCBI taxonomy): Eukaryota > Viridiplantae > Streptophyta > Pinopsida > Cupressales > Cupressaceae > Sequoia > Sequoia sempervirens. The sequence goes on from VDFB02309017.1 coordinate 1,983, forward strand.
AGTAGCTCAAGCAAGCAAGCAACCAGCTCAAGTAGGCAAGTGGCTCAAACGCACAAGCAACTAGCTCAAGCAAGTAGGCAAGCAGGTAGCTCAAGCACGCAAGCAAGTAGCTCAAGTAGGAAAGCAGGTAGCTCAAGCATACAACCAAGTAGCTCAAGCATGCAACCAAGTAGCTTAAACACGCAACTAAGTAGCTCAAGCACACAACCAAGTAGCTCAAGTAGCTTGACAACATTTTTAACATTATCATAGTTTTTAAGCATAACGTAATCATAAACACGATGACAAGTTCCACCATACATCACAAATACATAGTGACTAGCTCTAACATTCATCACATACACAATGGCTGACACACACATGTCCGTATTGCATCCTAGATAGAAAGAATATCGGTGGATTGCACACTACACTGTGGGTCCTATCCTTTCTTCCAATATACATATGAGAACACAATATGCACTTGAAGTCATAAAGTATATGCAAGGTATATACATAGTTGCATAAATACATGTAGGTCACAAAGTATACACATGGAAGGCATACACATGCATTAAGAAGGTTGAATAGTTAAGTCTAATTGAATGGTTGTTAAAGTGGGAATGTCCTGCAGGATAGCAAGAACATGCTCTGATACAACTTGTAATGTCCCCTTTTTGGGATAACCCTAAATCTTATCCTAGAACCACACGCTTGATGTAGTTAGGGCTGTAACTTACCACTTAATGCTTTAAACAAGATAAATCTTGGCTTTAGGCCTTGCAATGATGTTAGATAAGATTGAAAATACAATTCATGTGATCAAAACATAATAAATGTCTTATCATTTTAAGATTCATAACTATTCCAAGACTATCTAAACTACCAATATCCATAATGCATAGTGGAAACTTTAATCATAACAAAACTTGGATGAGAAGTAGGATAAGTCTGCCCGAAGCTATCCATCTAGGCCCAAGAGCACGAGCGTCCGACCAAGACTACCCACCCCTTGGCCCCAAGTGGCAGGAACGTCCGAACCAAGACAATTCCACCCTTGGAGTGGCGTGCTTAGTGGATACACTTGTATTTGCTTTTCCTATCCATGTTATTTTATCCATCCTCCTTATGATTGAGATTCCTTGGATCCATCCTAACAATCAATCATAGTTTGTCTTCATAGGAAAGCCTTGAAAGGGTTTCCTATAAACTACTCAACCCATCTAAGCCCAAGAGCATGAGCGTCCGACCAAGACTACCCACCTCTTGGACCCAAGCGGTAGGAATGTCCGACCAAGACTACTCCACCCTCAAAGTGGCGTACTTAGCATGGGAGGCCTGTAAACAACATCCTCCTAACTTGCTTCCTTCAACCTTACATTTGATTGATCATAAGTATATATACAATCTGTTCATTTACATAAAAGAGTCATAATTACTTATAAGGTTCAATAATTGCTGCAAGCATCATTATTGCATAATCAAATATAATACTTATATAAATATATATGTATCCCAATTATTATCAATAACTACTTTTGTATATATATATATATATATATACATATTATTTATATATATATATATATATATAGTTACTTATCCATATATACATATATACATATAAATATATTTACTTATTCATATATATCTTCATGTACATACATATTCATATATTAATAATTATATTCTCTGTCAAACCTGCTGTAAGATCTGTATATCTATCTTGTTTGCATATTTTCTTTGTTGCCTGATTATTGCTATTTTCCCATGTGCCTTCATAAAATCTGATTATATATATTCTTTCGTACCATCATTTTCCAGTCTGCACATTACTACCAATGCATATCCCTTGTCTCTATTACTCCCTCATTTCTTTTATATCCCCAAATTTCTAGAGAGATGTGTCTTTCGAAAGGGGGTGACTTTTTGCTTCTTTTACTAATTGCTGCTTATACTGTTTGATCGCTGCCTTCCTACAAAACTCTAATTGCACCCTTTGATTAAGACTTATCTTACATTATGGAGTACTGATTCCGTCTCTCAATCGCTGCCAGCATAACCGTGGTTATTTAATAATCTTAATCTGCTGCTTTCTGATTGTTAGGCATAACACATATATTATTTTATGTTTGTGTTTTATATTATTATATATATTATATGCTTCTTATTCTAGTATTATATCTATAAATTGATTTTATTGTTTTATATTAATTTTATATATATTATTTATTATATCATAATGATTATAATATTTAAATGGTTAGTATTTATATTTTAATATTTGTAATGCTATATTTAATAATTATAATGATATTGAATGGATAATATTTTTAATATGTATTTTATTTTCAATGTTAAGAGTTTTTAGTGTTGTAATTTCGGGGGCATGACAAATCCCCACGTTTCTAGGATGGGGACGTCTCTGAGATGGGATGTGTAAGAGACATACCCCTACCACTCCGCCACCACTATCAAGACGCTTGAGACGTCCCTCGACCATCCTGGGGACACCCAGACGTTTCCCATGGCTGGCAGGTCGGAAAAGGTGAAAAACAAGCTATGTTATCGATTTTCCCAAGGGTTCCCGGTCCAGTTTGGCCCGAGTTTGGGGTTTGGGTCCAACCCCCTAACCCTAAAATGATGGCTGCTGTGAAGGTTTGTGTGGCTTTGAAGGTCTTAATTTGGGTCTAATTGTGAATGCAAAATCATGTACGCCATGAAGGTTTGTGTGGTTTTGGAGGTCTTAATTTGGGCTTGGTGGTGAGGGCTCCGCCCCTCAACCCTGCCCTATATTGTGACAGGGAATGCACTTGGGGCGTTGCCCTTGGAGCCTACGAGGGCTGCTGCCCCTCAACCCTGCTGGGGGCGTTGCCCCTAGACCCCCACAAGTCTTCATCTATAATATTGTCATGATCATCCAATTCGACAATCTTCCCTGCTACTTACCTGCAAGGAGAAATATAGCAATATAGTTAATTTTAATATATAATATATATCATGACATTCGATTTTGACTAATTGACATTCTAATGTTTTTTATTTTTATGGTGATTTTGTTTATTATACAATATATGATGCTATGTGTGATATTTTGAACTTAATTATTGTTGTAAATATGTATATATTTTTTATTTTTATATGTTTTTGTATGGACAAAACCAAAACGAACCCAACCCCCAAACTTTTTTGGCCAAACCTGCGAATTGAACTCGAACCCGAACCTGAACCGGTGATCTAGAAAAATACATAATTTTTTTGGAGAAGAATTGGTCTACTTATAGCTTCATCCACTCTTTTAAGAGGAAAAAACTTACCTCTAGGAGAGCATAGAAGAATTTTTTTGGCCAAACCCGCGAATTGAACTCGAACCTGAACCTGAACCGATGATCTAGAAAAATACATAATTTTTTTGGAGAAGAATTGGTCTACTTATAGCTTCATCCACTCTTTTAAGAGGAAAAAACTTACCTCTAGGAGAGCATAGAAGCTTGTGGTCGTACATAGTGCTTTGTGTCTCATTGACCGCAAGACACTTGTGTGCAAAGAGAGTCCAACAAAACGGTGGGATGTAGAGCTAGAGGAGCCAACACAAATTAATGAGGATGCTACAGTTACACAGGTACGGCTGGTTGGTATTAATTTGGTGGAGCTTGACCATGTTTCCACTTCCAACAGTTCTAGGGATGAGGAGTTTGGGGATAATTGGAAGCCTCACTTCACTCCAATTTTTTTATTTTGGCATCATTGTACTCATTGTAATCATCGTTATGAAATATTGAATATAAAATTCAAATTTGACATTTAAATTGTTCAAACTTCAATGTTAATAATTTAATTGTTAAGTAGTATTAATAGTATTATAGTATTTAAGTATTTTAAATTTTAGTTAGTAATTTGCCAAAGTTTCATTTGTAAATTCAACATTGTAATTCTTATACATCTTTTTATAACTATTTTTTCAAGCACTATATGTATATCAATGCCAACCCCTGCCACCCCTTTGCCACCATCCCCCCGCTGTCCCCAAACTTAGGCCCTTGGTGCCCCCATCCCCCCTTCAAGAAACTCCGTGGAACATTGCATAAATATGTAAGTAAAAAAAAATGTAAAGCAAGTTTCTAAATTAACTTTTGAAGAAACAAAAACAAAAATTATTTTAAAAGAAGTTTTTAAATAATAATTTTTAAACAAAAAATATAAATATAAAAACAACAAAAAATTGTTTAAAAAAATAAACAAATTCAATGAAAACAAAATGAAAATAGGTAGTTGCCATGATTTTTAAGAAAATTAAAACTAAAAAATCAGTTTTAAGAGTTCCAAACTAAAACTAAAGTTAGTAAAGCTACTTAATGTTGCTTTTAAGAAAACTACCAAACATAGTTTAATGAATATGACGCAGCATTCAATAGAGAAAATGCGGAATTCAATAGAGAAAAAACAGAATCCAGGGGAAGAAACACAACCAGTCCTGAAATAAATGTGGCAATGTTGCCAACAGGGAAAAACCTCATGGCAAGATTAGAAATGGCCATGGCAAGGTTGTCAACAAGAAGAAAATGTCATGGCAAGCTAAGTGTTGTACCCAAACCAATTTTTTTGGCTTCATTAAGGCATTTTGCTTAAAAGAGTCTAAAGCTTGCTAAAATGATGTCAAAATACAGTTTTTGGGCAAGTCAAATATGGACTTTGGTCAGTGTCATGTCAATCATAAGCAGCAATTGTTCAGTACCTAGAGGGCAGAACCTGAACCTGGGACTCAAAGCAGGACATGTGATGATGGAGAAGCACTTCACGATGGAATTATACTCCTACAAGGTCAAATTAGTGGCTAGAATAGTGTTTACGGAGGATGAAACAGATGAAGATTTCAAGCAAAAAGCAGATCTGGGCCCCTGTAGCACAGGGGCGCCCTTCTTTTTGAAGGCCCAGATCTTGTTGCATGTGCTTGCAAATGTATTCAATCTCTTCAGAATTAGTCCAGCTTTTTGACGAGGTATCAAGCGAGGTCACCTGAAGTGCAGAACTCCGGCAATTGACGTCAGAAGCTAAAGGTACAAGGAGGTTGTAAGTCATAAAGGACTGTCAAGTTGCAGTTTTTGCGCCACTGTAGCCCAGGGGTGCCCTTGAATTTGACCCCTCAAATGATTGAATTTGCAATTTCCGTCTTTCAAAGATCTTTTCTAATCCAGTTTAGCTCCGCAATGCACCAATTCGCGAGATGATCCGACATTTTGAGTGATCATGACAGAGGTTCTACCGAGCACGTAAATCAGAAGGTGGAAAAATGTAAAAATACACACCTTTACCTCTGTAGGCCAGGGGTGCCTAGCCTTTAGGCCTACCAGATGGGGGTTTTAGCATTCACAATCTTCACGAGACTTGTGCGAAATTCTCCCAGCTATCGAACAATTCCAGCCATTAGCCTCTAGGATTTGCCAAACGCCCGTATGTGAGGGGTCAATGTAGAGTGCTGAAGAAATCAGACAGCCAAAAAAATGGCTAAGTATGGAAAATACACATCCCTTTGGAAAAGGTTCCCTTCTTTTTGAGGTCTTAGAAGCAGTTTTCTCGCTTCGTCAGCTCCAGAAACATCTCTTGTAAGTCATTCTAGCTACGCAGAGAGATTGTCGGTGTGCGAATCAGCTCCCGGTGTCAGGGGTCAAAGTATGGTGTTCGGATGAAAGTTACACTTTTGTCAAATTAGTGATTGCGCCTTCACAGGCTAGGGGTGCCCTTGCTTTTGGGGTTCCTAATGCAGCTTTTAGATGCCTTACATTCAGTCGTTGGATGCAGAATTCTTCTAGTCACGCAATGAACCTATCATCCAGTCAACAGGGGCCAATAATCATCAGTAGTGGCAGTTTGGAGCGTGAGATGGCAAAACGGAGAAATGGTTATCTGGAAACCTTGCATCAATTTGATCAGAGGTGCCTAAATTTTTGAGGTGTCAAACGCTGATTTTAGCAGTTGCAACTCCCAACAGGCATTTCATCCTTGCTTTGTAGGCTTCGCGATGGATATCTCGGCTCAGTCACAGCCTCACTCAGGCTCTCAAAAATCAAGGTTGAACAAGGGCAACTATAACTTTCAGTGAGCTATAAAGTAGGAAGTTAATAAAAAATCTCATAGCTCTTGTAAATGGATGCCTAAAGGGTCAAATGAGGACTTCTCAGAATTAGTGGATTTTGTTGAGTGCATCCAGATGCTGAGATTTTTGTTAACTTATTAAAATAATATTTAATTCAGTTTTTGCATGCAAGCATTAAAATGGTGATTTTCTTCAATAATTAAATATTGGTGCCTCTTTAATGATTAAATTACAAATTTGCATGTAATGGTAATTGAATATTTTAATATTATTTTATCTCCTGGACTCCGAGTCAATGTCAGTCAAACTAGAGGGGGTCCAATTGGAAGACTTCTTTTGGTAGTCAAGGTTTATTCTTGCAGTTGGCGCTATTAAGCAAAGAATTCTTCCATTTATTCAAGATGGCATCCATTCTTCTCTCACATAGTTGAAGACCAAAGCGAATTTTCTCACTTGTGTGGGCGAATTCTTCAGCATTCAACATTCAAAGGCACTAAAGAGATTGTTCTCAAATTTCCTTGCAAGTACAGGTCCACATTCATCAACAGACTTCAGACAAGATGGCAATTTTAGCAGAAGAAAAGCATTAAAACCTACAGAAGAACCTGCAATTAGTTGCTCAAGATAGTGGCCAATGATCAGTCAATTAGAACCTGCAGTTGTCTATGAGGACAAAATTAGGAGCATGCAATTAGAACTCGACTTTCATCTTCAGTTCTCTTTGCTGGGACCATGCATGCATATCTTATCCTCAAAGATATTTTGCAAGACTTGGAGTTTCATTTAGGGTTTTTCATTAACTGATGGTAGTGTTTTAGTTAACTTGCTTTCAATAAGGATGTGCATGCTCACACAGTGTCCATTTAGATTAGATGTATCGGTTAACTGATGGTAGCTTTCCGGTTAATTGATGGTAGCTTTCCATTTAACTGTATAGTTTGCTTTATTAGGGTTTAGTAATAAAATCTTGCATGCATTGCAAGACTGTAGTTGACTCAAGGTGATTTTAGGGTTCCCTACACCTTTCGATGTCTATAAATAATGCTCTTGCTCATTTGTAAATAACTTTTGCACGAGAGAGTAATATATGTTGTGCCCACCTTGCCTGTAATATTGCTTATTTTGTATCTATGCGCGAGTATTTATTATGATGATGAATTGTTATGCCACTTGGGTTTCATGCAGTTATTATGGTGAATGCTTATCTTAGTTAGATATAGTGGCTAGTTTGATCGTAAATTGTATGCGTGTTTCGTCTATGCAATTTACTGTCCTCGTTGGCTATCCTTTGTGTTGTGTTTCTAATAAGCCTATTCAGATTGAGCAAATAGTTGTGCCCACCTTGCCTTCATATTGAGAATCTGTACTTAAAGCTTATCGTATGATGTGTGTGATAATAAACCTATTCAGACAAGCAAATAGTTGTGCCCACCTTGCCTTCACGTTGTGAATCTATACCCGGTTTATCATGTAAGCTCATTCCCTCTCCATTTCCTCATGCTCTGATTTCTTGAGGGGATTGGACAGTATAAGTTAGTTAGTTTTGAGTTGTTAAGATTTACGAAACCAGAAAAATCCTTGGCTGCAACGCTTGAAGTTTATTGCAAACCTTGTGCCTCTTTCAGCTGAGACAAAAAGACAAGAATTAGTTTAGTTTACTTTTTCAAAAGCATTTTGTCTGCACGAGGGAGCTTCCCCTCCTAATTTGAAGAGCACTCATCACGTAGTGTGCATAGTTGTCCACACCAACTTGCACTCTAGAGGTGTTAGTTGTTATGCCAACACTAAGAAATGGATGTTTATAACAAAAACAGCATTTTGCCCATTAAAATGGAAACATAGCCTTGTCGTAGCATTTCTGGTAACATAGCTTATTTTATGTTTTATATCATCATTAACAAAATGCCCACATCTACTTTGCTAGGGTTATTTAGTATGCTTGCCAAGAATGCTCAAGAACTGGGTGGAATGCAAGCTAGCTTAGAAGATGAGACTGGGTGACAATGGGGGCACCCTAGGAAACAAATGGTGTAGACAATTTTGAAGGTGACAACTACCTACTGGTTGATGGTATTTTGTCTCTAGAAGATGCCAATACAGAGGAAGACATTGTCAGAGATGGTGAAACCGATAAACTGAAGGCTGGTAGTCTCTTGTTCTCCCTTGGAAACAAATGGTGTAGACAATTTTGAAGGTGATAACTACCTATTGGTTGATGGTATTCTGTCTCTAGAAGATGCGAATACAGAGGAAGACTTGATCACAGATGCTGAAACTGATAAATAGAGGGCCAGTAGTCTCTTGTTCTCCCTCCCTACTTTCTTCCATGCTTTGCCAACTTGACCTGCTTCCTGCAATGCCTTGTACAATTTAGTTTCTAATTTGTCTTTTTACTTCCGATTTACGTCAATCTTGGAAAGCTGTGAAATCTGTTGGAGCATGTCCTGTTCAAGCTGGTCAGTCTTGAAACTTCATTTCCAATAATCCTGTAAAATATCAGCAATTTACTGATACAAATGAGCTATCTCTAGTTAAGAATAACAATTTTCTTTACTGCCTCTTTCAATTCCTTGGTCTTTTCTTCATTCCAATCTTGATTCCAATGTCATACAAGCTTGATTGCAGTGTAGGATTGCCCAAACTATTCAGATGATCTGCTCACTGCTGGGGATGTTGAAAGTAATTGAAATCGCTGAATGGTGCTTGTGGATGGCTCTTACGGCCCAAATTACAGAGTCCGACACCTGAGGATTCAAAAAAATTCTGAAGAATGTGCAATACCTTTTCTTTCCTAGGAACTTGTGCCTTATTATAAATCTTTGAAATATGTACAGCATAGTTGTTTCATGTTGTCATTTGCCTAGAAAAAGATGCTTTTTATCTCTGCAGTCTCCTTCTGTAGCTAGAGAGTTTTGTTTCTGGAAATTTAAAAAACTCAAACTGCCAATGAACAGATAGGAAGACACAAATCAGCTTTAAATGCCTCCATATATTAAATAAGAATCCATTTCTTTGTTTCACATTATTCCCCTTTATATGTCTATCTTTAGTTTGTAGTTTCTTTTTGAGTTTTTGCCTCAGAAACAAATTAAAAGGGTCACTTTTATGACCTAAACAAATTCAGAAAACTTGCTCCATACCTCTGAAGTTTGTTTAGAATCTGAAAATATGTTTAGTGATACCTGATTTAACTCCAGTCACATTTGAGGCTGTGTGTGGGACCTTATTTTTCCCATTTCCCTCATGAACACGATCTTCATGATGATACTTGGGGGTCAATGCAGTGAGGTGTAGAACTTATCCCACCTGTCAAATATTTTCTCTACTACATGTTCAAACAGAGCCTTCCAACCTCCTTTTTTCATTGGCACTATTGATGATATCAATTGTTTCGTCATCATGCAGTCTATACATTCATAGACTTCTCTCATCCAAGGTTTATCTGTGTCTGTTTTCCTAATCAAGGAAACCCACGGTTAGGAAACAGAAAACTCAAATTTTTTCCATCATCTTTCATTTATGATATGCTTTAAGAATGGAGGCGTGTTTCTGCAAGAAAACATTACCTAGGGGTATATTCATGTTGTGTAATTAAGGGCTAATAACAGTGGGAGCAATGTTTTTTCGAAATATTCATAAGAAACACTGACTAGTTGGCATGCAATTGTTAAATGATCTGAAGATTGTCTGGTTGAGGGATGAATGTGATTGATCTCACTAATTACAATACATTGAGATTGGATTGCAATAGATTTTTCCCAAAATTGCTTAACATATCTCACAGGTTGCCAATCATCATCAATAACTTCAAGTGACAATGAAAATTCACCAAGCTGAATCAGGTTATCAAATGTTCACCCATGTCTTGAGTCAAGCATTTAAAGCACCACTCTTTGAAAACCATCACTCTTGTGTGAACAATATATCTTAAAACATATAAGCTCATAAAGGAATTTTCTTGGTTAAGAATTTTCTGTTTTAGACCTAACACGCTTTACTTGATTGAGAATGATGAAAAGTTATCTGTGAACTGCTTGCAGATGAAATATTAGTTCCGTACTGCTGATCTTTCCATCTTGCAAAGTGATTTGGTCTCAAAAAAGTAAAAAGTTAAATGACCTTTTTGAGTTTTGTATTGATACCGCACATTGAAAACTAGCTGGCTGAAGAATATTCTTTTGACAGTATCTCAATCCCTTTATTAAGCCAAGACTCTTCTAGACAAGATTTATTTGAAAGCAAATATTGAAATAAGTGATTCCATCTGTTTGAGCTTTTGTATTGAAAATAAATTTTAAGTGCAAGGGATAAAAGTTGTGATCTATATTATTGTCAAAGTTTTATCTTTGAAGCAAAACTGCTGGAAGGCTGTACATTTGTCAGTTCCTGAATGGCATATCATTTCAAACATTACTTATATCCTTTTCATTTTTCAAACTTTTGTAGTTCTTACAAAACTATTGACATTATAGCTTTAGGAGTATGTATCTCAATTTCCACTCATATTGAGTTTTCAGAAAATTAGCAGGTGAGTCGGCTAAGGTAACTGGTTATGGTCATCTTGGAGACGGTAATCTGCATTTGAACATCGTAGCTCCTAAGTATGATGACAAGGTAAGCTTTCAACCATTTGAAATGTCACAAAATCGGTTTCATGGAATATTTAGGTTGAGCCTGCTTTCCAGTTATGTGATAAGACTAAACTTGAAAGTATTGTTTAATGTGTCTGTAAGTTATTGTCGTGTATGCATAAGTACTTTAATATCAGGAGTTGGCGTGTAATGTTTCTAATTGCCTATGTAGCTTTTGGAACAAATAGAACCCTTCGTATATGAATGGACAGCAAATCATGGAGGTAGCATCAGTGCAGAGCATGGGTTAGGCTTGATGAAAGCAAATCGTATACATTACAGCAAGCCTGCTGAAGCTGTAAGACCTGTATAAAATTTCTTAATTTTATCATAAAAATATTACATTGCAGATGTATTAATACTGGAGATCACGGTAAGAACAATGTGCATGAAAGTGTGTCTTAGTACCTATGATTTGAAGAATAGTCTCCAAGTAAAATACGGTATGATTGTAGAGACAAGACACCATTTTGAAATAGGGTACAGGAATTTATGAATTAATGGTGCTGCTGTATTACATTCAAATATGGTTACCAAGAGATTTGGGCACAGGAATGAGAGTGTGCCCCCGTCCCTGAACCCAGGTTTCATGGTGACTTGCTGAAAGCATTTAGAGGAAAATTTTCTACTGAATTTGTATATACTTTGTCATGTGGTATATGTCACTACAAGCCTGCACCCCATTGATACATATTCTCCTTTTGTTATGCAGGTGCAACTAATGGATTCCTTCAAAAAACTTTTAGACACCAAGGGGATTTTAAATCCATACAAGGTTCTCCCTTGTTTGGAACTTTCAACAGATGATAGTGGATAAAACATCTTTGGTCATTACCCCAGCACACGTGAACTAACCATAGCAACATTACATGGAAAAGAAGAGATGGCTATTGGTTTTCACTTCGTGCAGGCTGTGTTGGGATTATATTATAATGTACAAAGTTACTTATATTGATTTTGAGCTAAATTCAATTAAGATGAAATTCCAATATAATTGTTTCTTCTATATTGACATTTTAAATTAAAATGGGAACATATGTGGAGTTACTAAGACCAAGACATTGAAATTAAAATTGTAGCCTCTTGATTTGGGTCAACATTAGTGAGAAATTTGCGCTCACAGATGCACATTGGGCTATAGGTTTGATCCCAAAGTGGCTTAACAATAAAATTGTAAAACTGCCTTACATAAATAAAACAAATTATTGTTTGTTTAATAGGACAATTTAATTATAAATAAAATGAAGTTATAATGAAGATGAAGTTGATTTCAGATAGATGTTTTGAAACTAAGGATGCGTAAGAGATGATTTCAATAATGAAACTAAATTATAGTCTAGTAGAAGCTTAATAAAAGATAGTTATATATAATATATTAATACTCAATGTATTTAACAAAGTTTAATTGGATTGAAGGTTGTGTTATGATGATTATTATGGGGCATAGGATCAAGGAACCAATCGTTTGGTACCAAACATTGATAGTTAATTATGTTCATTAGGATCCCACACCAATGAACCACATTTTTATTGTAGCATTTATCGAGTATGTGTTGAACCTACAATTTTTATTTTCACCATTTGAATTGTGTTGAAGGTTATTTGTAAGGTATTTATGTGAGAAGGTTTATGATACAATAAAGGTTGGTCAATAAATTGTATGTAGAGTCAATTTTAGTACACTTGAGTCTTCACATGATCTGTATTTTTGTTTTTTTTAATGTCTTTGTTACAAGTAATTACCCCCCCTAAATAATGGTTTTAAAAGTCGCATCTAATAACTTTTGTTCAAACAAGAAATGATTATGTAATTTTAAAATCCATCACAAGTATTGAACCCCATATGACTTTTGGCTCCTTCCCTCTATAACCAATGTGACATAGTATCCATGAATGAATTGTATTGCCATGAGAAAACAAGGAGGTAATGGTAGACAATTGTCCAAAACTACAATTATCCAAATTTTAATTCAATTTGAAAATAAAAGTAAAGATCTCAAGGTCAATATATGCCTAAACACTAATCCTTTTGAACCTACAAATGAAATTAGTTGTGCCAAGATGAGGGAAATTCATTAAAGATGTCATTAAGACTCAAGCCGGAAATCAGCATTATGGTAAGAGGCCACCTTTGATTTGAAATTGGACCAATCAAACTAGTTAAAGAGGCTAGTTCATAAATTTATCCCATTGAAGCTAGCATCTATACCTAGCAAACCATGAGTATTTTCTTTGGTATAATGACATGTAAGATAAGTTGCAAACATTGATAATCAAAAACCATAGAGGAAGAAGTTGAGCAAAGGGTAATCAGACTACACAAAGGAGAGGAAGATCCAACAAGTTCAACTAAAGTTGAACACATCATAAATGTGATATAGGTGGCTAGGATCTACATAGTCTAATAGCTCCAAAATGTGTTCAAAGGATTCCTTTTGGTTGTTTTGACATTTGAACTTGCTTCTTTAACTCAATTTTAACTCTCTTATTATAAGGCATCCAAGATGTCATTGTATGGAAGGAATTTTTGTGGCAATCACCATTCATTGTTGTCCTTTAAATACTTCAGTAACCCATACTCAAAGAAGGAAACAAACAATACTAAATCCATGGAAAATTTGATAGTCTAATTAAAAGATCCACATGTCTCATATAGTCTATAAAAATTGTTGATTATATTTTATGGTGAAAAAAGTGCAAATACAATCATGTAGCCAATAAATTTAACCTATAATGACTAATACTTTTTGGGACTAGATTTTGTAAACCCAAGATGGAACCTTCTAGTATATTTTGCATAAGAAATAATATCTATACATGCCCAAAATTAGTGCTCTACAATGTTACACTTAGCCCAGTGACTTGTCGGTATGCACACATTGAGTGATCGGAATTTTGAATCGATACAAAAATCTTACCAAGTTCTTTTGGGAGACTAATGGTTGGAGTATATGCACATTGAAACTTACTTTTTAATCGTGATTGAAGTCAAGAAAAATCATACAAGTTCTATTTCATTGTCAATCAGTATTGTGTGAATCCATCCACTCAATTTGTTCACAATTTTTTTACAAGGATAAACATGTATTGTTATGACAAAAAAAGGATTGAATCAAGCTCCATTGAATGATTCCTAATCAACCTAGATATTTCTTTACATCCAAAATTGTCGTGACATGTTCTTCAAATGGTCTGGCCCTAAGATGTTTGAATTATCATAAAGCGTTAATGTAATTATTTCCTTCGAAGAACATCTTAAGCCCTTCTTTAGTACCATAAACTAAGAAGTACAAATGACTAACTCAATCAATTGATGTATGAAGTTTTTAGGATCGATTTTAGATCATACCTCCCTAATTTGAAGTTTTTGGTCCCCAAAAGATCTATAAATGAGAGAAATGGGATTTACCTTCTATCTTCTTAAATGGGATATCATCATCATCACTTCTCATAGGATTTTATTTTCTCTATCATAAGTTTTTGCCTTGGAAAATCAAATTGACCTTTCAAAGTTCATGAGCATAAAAACTAGCCATGGAGTAATTTTTTTTGTTTGAAATTGAACTAGAAAAGGTAAATACATTAAACATTTTTAATAAAAAACATAAGTCTAAATGAATATGAATGTGACCTTATTCAAATTATACCACAATGTATAAGCAAAAATCAAAGTACACTTATCATAACTTAACATTACCTTGAGATGAATAAGATCTTGACTTGACTTGCATAACAATTGGATGCTTGGGTTCTTGGTTTCTTGACTCATGGATGCAACAAACCCAACCATGTAGACCACTCCATTGTCTACCTCTACCAAGTGGATGTAACAAGATATCCCAGAGAACAATCATGAAGTCATAGTGTTAAGGTAAGAGGCATAAGTGGGATGAAATCTAGATTCTTGAAGGGGAAAACTGAGAAGATGAATTTAGTGTATCACATATCCATCCTTGTCCCAAGAGGGTCAATCATGCCATTAGAAAATTGGAAAGAGGATTACAATGTATCTCATACTACATTGAAGTTCCATCCTCAATCCCAAATTGTCATGTAGGAAAAAGAGAGATTTCCACAAGTATTAAACTTTTCTAGGTTGGTGGATTTCAATTTCAATCACCCCTAGGCCATCAACAATAAGTCTATCCACCTAATATGTAGTACTAGAATTGACTAACCCCTTCACAATAAGGGTCGTACCTAGCATCAATCACCTCTATGCTATAGATGACAACCTATTAACCCTCTCGATACAACAATCAACTCTAAGTTTTTGTTACCTTCACAGTATGAGTAACAACTAGCTCAACCACTCCAATATCACAAATAGGATATCCCATGGCTCTATTTCATCTTCGTGATATAGGTGAAGACCAACTAGTCCATAAGATACAATAGTAGCCCTAAGCATAAATCACTAGCATGGTCCAATGATATCCCACTAATGGCTCTATTATCTTGGAGGCTCGAACTTGAGGTCATCTATTGTATATAATTTTTGAAGTGTTCTAATCATACTAGGCTTAAGATGGAGGGCACTCCCAAGTGAAAGTAAGTTGAATTAAGACAAATGGAGACATAGGAATCACTATCCACAAACTTGTGAACTTCATCAAACTTAAGGTCATTAATGGGCATCCATTTCAATGTAGCAAGGAGGCTACAAGATATTTTATCATATTCAAACAAGGTCTAATTTGACCACATGTTGCTAGGAAGGCCAACAATTACCAATTCTATTCAAAAGAAATTCATTAGTGAAATAATTTTGAAAGTTGCATGATTCACCTAGACCACACATGGTTTAGGGATCTAAATGTTATCTTATTCTAGCTTCAAGATAAGGTGTTACAATGACAACTATATGGTCAATTGAAATAAACATAGAGGATTCAATAGTTTCCTCAAGGTGGTGAATCTAGGACCTAAGCAGTTTAACTTTACAATGTTGTCAAGTTAGAAGTAGTGTAGGATGGTTCTTTAGAAATGAGCACAATGTTACCTATGCTATCCAATAGGGACAATATCTAAGGAGCCTTGGCCTTATTAGGCCTAATCCTTAACTCAAAATTACTCTTACATTGAGCCAAGCTTCCAAACTAAGTTTATGAAAATCAAAGCATAAGTGGATAAGGTCATCAAAACAAGGAATCAATTTTAGTGTTATTTTTCTCTTTTGTTCTTCTATGTTTATTTTTGGTGGGAAATCATGCTTATTTTTGCTATTTTTTATTTATAATTTCTTGCATCCATCTTAATTAATTTATTCCCTTGCAAAGACATGAAAATTAGTGGATATGAGAATAAGGTGTGAGTACCAACTTGTATTCTACCTCACTAATGCATTAGATCACCTAATAGGGACCACAAAAATTGGGACCTAGCTTTGGTTGTATTTGTCCTGTAATGGAAGTTGCAAGTAGAGTTAAATGTGTAAAAAACCCAATCACCTATGTCAAAAGCATTCTCTATCCTATGTTTATAAACTTATTATTTCATGTAATTTTATGCCACTTTCAAATTGGCCTTAAGTAGTTGATGTTCATGCTTGGCTAGAGTGTTATTAACTACTAATACCTTAGAAGAATATAAAATATAAGTACCCAAGGAGGGTAGGGGAGTACCATAGAGGGCCTTATAAGGAGTCATTTTGTAAGAACTGTGATAAGTGGTATTGTATCACCACTCAATTAGATGCAACCACTTGGTCCGCTATCCTTATTTCTCAAATAAAAATTGACACAAGTAAGTCTTAAGACACTTGTTGACTGATGAGTCCTACTATTAGTTAGTTTTTTGTTATTTTAATACATGCTTTAGACATCTCCAGATACTTATTTCCTATATATCCCTGAAACTTAACTATCTTTTATGATCATTATACAAACTTGGACTTGGTTTAAAGTCTATGGAAGTATGATTATGATATGATAGTTAATGCATGGTTAATATGAGGATATGTATGAAATGCGATGAATATTTTTGTTTAAATTATGGTTATTAGTATTGTGTAGATGTTGTGTG